>JARQSV010000262.1:486509-558412 GCA_030142285.1 Calameuta idolon | reverse complement strand
GATTGAAAATATGACGATGGAGGGGCTATCTGAAAGAGCCAAATTTGTTTTCATAATTTTACATAAACAAATAACCGGCAAACGTTAAAAATAGTCGGGCAATGACGGGCAAACGACTTATAAATGATAGAGACAAAAATTAGTTCGATCGGTCGTAATGACGGGCTACCTATATGGAGCTTTTGTTTAGCACTCTGGAAATTAAATCGTCCATTTAAAACTACTTACTACATGTAAACGCAGCACAAAAAGTTTCATTTTCATGAAAATCTATCTGCTACTATTTATATACATATGTATACATAATCGGCAAAAACGAATGAACATATAAAAGTTAATATAAAACTACGAAAATATAACAATAGAATATTAAACGTAATACAATATAATTTTATTAAAATCCCGGCTTTAAAAAAAAAAAGACAAAATGTTACAAACAATGCGAATTAATAGTCGCAGCATTCTGAAGCGTAACCTGCACAATCTTCTCTCTAATTTTACAAGTATACAAAAGAATGTTATTGCACTTAATATTCGCAGTATAACTAATACTAATTCAGTGTATGCTTTGCCACCAAATAGTGTCATGCACGTATTTGATAGGAAAGCTAAGTTACAACAGAAAGAATGTGCTGCAAAAGCACATGATGTAAAATTATATGATTACCTTAAAGATGAAGTTGGGTATAGATTAGCAGATAGAATATTTGATATAAAAAGAACATTTAAAAGAGCCCTTGACTTAGGTTGTGGTCGAGGTCATGTTTCGAAGCATATATTAAGTGAATCGGTTGAGGAATTAATTATGGCTGATATGAGTCCAACTGCCTTATCGCATGCTGAAGTAACAGAAGGAATTAAAGTCGAAAGGAAAGTGGTTGATGAGGAAGAATTACCATTTGAATCTGACAGCTTTGATTTGATTATAAGTTGTCTCAGTCTTCATTGGGTCAATGATCTTCCAGGATGTTTTAATCACATTATACGATGTTTGAAAAATGATGGTGTATTCATGGCTGCTATATTTGGTAGTGACACACTCTATGAATTGAGGTAATTTTTATAGTTTCTTATGAAATACTTGCTTTATTGATGCCCATATAAAATACTTTATTTGAGGTATAATATGCATCCTTAGGGGTTCCTTACAATTGGCTGAATTAGAAAGGAATGGTGGTATATCTCCACATATATCTCCATTCACAGATATTCGTGATATTGGCAGTCTTATGAATAGAGCAGGTTTTACTATGTTAACTATTGATACTGATGAAATAGTAATTGGCTACCCTTCTATGTTTGAACTCATCTGGGACTTGAAAGGTACTTTTTTAGTTATATAGTTCTATATCAATATCTTATTATTGTAGATAAATTCTAATATAATAATTTTACCATGAGTAGGAATGGGTGAAAGTAATGCAGCCAGAAATCGGACACTGCATTTGAAGCGAGAATCACTCTTAGCAGCATCAGTCATTTATCAAGAACTTTATGGAAAGACCAAGGAAGATGGTTCAGCATATGTTCCAGCAACATATCAAATTATTAATATGTTGGGTTGGAAACCAGATCCATCACAACCAAAGCCACTGAAACGTGGAACAGGAGAAGTATCACTTAAAAATTTGTACAAACTAGACAAAATAATTAAGGAGACAAAGAAAATAAAATTGGACGATGAAGAAAAGTAACTATCATTGACAAACAGTATTTAGTAAGCACATGTAAATATTGTATAAAATAGAAAATGCAATTTATTATAACACGTAAATCATTTTTGTACACCTGTTAAAATTTGTGAATTTGAAATCAATTTAATAGTATGAAGTTTTATTTGTGAATTATTAACTTGATAATTGAATGTAAAGTAACAGAAATATTTATATCCTAATATGCATAACCATCAAAATTAATTTGCCCCATACTTCTAGTAAAATAAAAAATAATTTATGTGTATTGTATTTACTATTTCTATTCTGTAGATTTCTCTTTATGTGCTATAACACCCTTTTCAATGAGATCAGGAATTTCTACTGCAAGCCAAGGTCCCAACTGCAGAAAAAACAAATGTTATATTTATTTTATTACTTAACTATATTTCTTTAAATATAAGTATGATATTTACCCCTAAAGCCATTGCATGGGCAATGCCAAATTTTGGTACATTTCTTGCCCATAGGGGTTTAAAATGGTCTGTTAAGCATATTTTACCACCTCTATACATTTTTGCTGTTTTACCATCCAATTCTGGTAGTGCTAGTTCAGGTGCTGTAATGGGGTATGTAACAGGTATCTGAAAATTAAAGATTCTATATAACATGATGGACATTCAGACAGCTTATGAAACTTCTCAAGGATTAGTATTATAATATTATCAAACTTACATCAAATTCAATCTCAAACTCATATTTTAGAAGATTGTGGATATACCAGCATTTCCCAAACCATTTAGTCCCTTCCTTATTTGATTCTAATCGGAACCAATCATTATCCGAACTTTTATTATTTTGAACATACTGAAAATAAATGATTACACAATATTATTTGGAACAATGTATTTAATAATCACATAACGCAATATTTTATTTTATACCAAAGTTTAGCCCTAATAACAAATGATGGAAAGCATTTATTTATGCGGAGTAGAATTAGTGTACTGAATATGATTTAATGTATATTTCGTATTAGATGAAATAATATTGAGGTTACCATATGGTAAAGTATTACACAAAATATCCCATATTACATGTCTAACGGTATTACCTTTATTAGAGCCTGGTATTCTTCTTTTAATCTTTGTACCCACAAATCCTTATCACGCGGTCCTGCCTTTGTTTGTAATAATGGAATGCTACTTAATGTTTTCCTGGTCGATTCATCCACCATCTTATCCGTTTTTTAATTCTATTGAACTCTATATTGATTAAAAAATTGACTTTGACAATCGAGTGTCTGATACAGTGTCGCCAAATAAATATGATTCTATAGTAAAGTCTCTAGGTACACCTTTCTTATACATGAATTAGCCGTACATACTTATTAGCAATAATAGTATAACAATGAAATAGTTTCAACGTTAATAATCTTCAGTTTTACTTTGTAGTATACAAACTTGTTTGAAGTGCACAATAAACAAATTCTATATAAAAATTGTTGTTAATCTTTTCTCCGTTCCATATAATCAATCTTTAGTTTCTTTGCAAAATAAAAAATTCATGTTCTATGGTGTAAGCTTAAAAAAATGGTTATACTATCGTTATACATACTTTTCTCTACAAGATTCCCTTTTTTAATGTTCTTTGTAGTAAATTTACATTTAAATTGACAGTTTTTAAAAAGTGCCAACGCAGCGGATATAAAGAAGTTTTAATGGACAAATCAAAATTTGATACTATTTCCGGTTGTGTACGAGTGTTCATTTTTGGAGCATCTTTACAACTTATGAATATATTTAATATATTAAAATTTCAATATTAAATGTAGCAATTAATATACTATTATACAAAATAAAACGTTATTCTATTTCTGAATTATTTTACGCTTCAATTTTACATAACAATATCAATATTCAGCTTCTTGATAATCATAGGCCAAGTATGAAATTCACCGGCAGATGGTGCTGAGGAAAACTCAATCTATAAAACCAACGTAGGTTTTAATTCTTATGAAAATTATTCTATGTCGTGTCGTGAGTGACGCTTGCGCCTTGTCTTGCACCGTGGAGTTCTTTCGCTCATAAAGTAACGCTTCACTACTTAGCACTATTACAAGCATTTCACGTAAAACTACGAAATCTCTCTGGAATCAACGTTTCTTTGTGAAGGAGCAGCCTCTATTTAAGAAAATCGCGCGGCGCGATAGGGAATTGGTGTAAAGTCTTACCTCTTCATGGTTCATCATGAGTGATTATTCAGCGGTCGCTCCGCCACAGAATTTCAGCCACAGTACAGCTTTTGCGGCTGCTTTACAACGCGCTAAACAAGTAAGAGTATCATTTATACTTACTCTTTTAGATGCACTTCAGTGTTGAAAACTCTATTAAAGCTTATGTGAGTTTCACAGCTTGTATTTTGAAGTATGCGTAGACAAACGCTATCCAACTTTGGCTCTATCTATACATCTCTGAGAAAGGCCGATCGAATATATGCAGCTCATTACACTAAATTTTGTCATGCTTCTTGTTATTTTATCACTGTTATATTAATATTATTTTATGAGAAATAATTATTTATTTACGTATTATGCTCGCGCGACGTATTGCTTGACCAACAAAAACATTCTAGTATGATGACTGAGAGATGTGGGAGGATTCATTTATCACTGGTATTATTCATTTTTTAATGCTTTTGTTTCATTCCGCAAAATGTAATATCCGCGTCGGTAACAAGACAAAGAAGTTCAGTTCATTGATTCACTTAGCTCAATTTGGTTATTGAAAGTGTATGACGAGCAATTGTACAAAATTTTATGTATGAAGCTATATTTGCTTTGCAGAAAATATTTTTATAGTTTAAGGTTTTAATGCAAGAAAACAAATATATTTTTATATGCATTGTTATAAATGTTTAATGGTATAGTTTGTTTATGAATCAGATACGTTTTGAAGAAGTGATCTTTTTGTGTCTTTTAATGTAAAAGTTCATATTAGAGAATATATTTTATACCACTATATCTCTAGATTAGCTCTATTGTAAACTGTTTCTTTTATGATTTATTAGCATTTATAACTGATATGTAAAGTAAAAATATTCTTGTCAATTAAGGTAATTATTTTCTGTAAAATGAGCAAGTCACTATATTAACTCTGTCGGTACCTTTGAATATTAGTTCCGATATATCAAGAAAGGGGTCTCCTATTGAACTTCACAGAAGTAAACATGGAATATTATATATATGTTAGTTTTTCAACCACATTTCTATAGCTTAATAAGACTACTTTGTATACAAAGAACGACCTATGAATTCAGAACTTATTCTGATTGTGCTAATGGTGGTTACATTATCCTTATACTTTTGTAGTTAATAGAACTATTAAAGTAAAAACTATTTGTTTAATGCAATTTACTTCTTTATTAAAAAATCAGTAAGTGTTATGATATTTCATAAGGAGTATCAGTAATCTTATTCTAATAGAAACAATGATATTTAATATTTATGTTAAATATAAAGAATCACTTTTTGTCTGTAAAATACATTTTGGTATCGGACTAAGTGTTAGGACATAATATCAGTGTTTTTAGACATTGCTTAATTGTACTACTCAATAATATGAGTATATAATTTCACGACTTTTATTAAATGTTATGTTATGTTTATAATTTACTAAATCATGGATAAAGCAGTAACACACTTGTTTCAGATATATTTGTAGAAATTGTGTAGACATGTCTTTGTTTTTCTAATCAAGTTTCTTTATAATATTGCACAATGTATCTCTTATGCTAATTAATATATATTCTTTCTTTCTGTAAGTTTATTATTTAAATGAATGTATCACATTACATATAATGCATCAGATAGGTGAAAAAGCTATAACTGCTATAGTTTATAATGATTCTTTCACATTTGTTATATCTAAATTATTTTTTTATTTTGGTGTTGTAAATGTTCAGACAAGTATTACATTTATATTGATTTTGAATGATTGTTTACAGATTGCAGCAAAAATAAATCCAGCAGGTGCACAAAATAATCCAGATACTAAGTTAAAACGTCCTCTTGAAGATAGTTCAGGTAAGAAATATTCCTATCAATAGTGAATAGCAAATTACAATTTTAAACAATGTAAACTTGAGCTTACAATGCATTTATGACACTATATTATGTTCATAAAATTGCTACCCTCCAGTCTTTTCAAATATGAGCATTCAATTTTCCATTCATTACCTGTGATTGCTATTTCACACAATGTAGGCTAACAGATGGAGGTTGCAGGGCATAAGGCACCGATGAAGTATCAACAAATTCCAAAATTTTATGACTTTGTATATCTACAAAATAATAAGGTGTTGAGGGAATCCTTAACTATTTATATAAATGATTGTTTCTTGTGAAATGTTTTCAATAATAGAACTATATTTATTGTGATAACTTACATAAAAATTATAATGTGTATGGCCCAGGAAAATTCAAAACCTTAAACAACACAAAACAGAATTGAACTTGTAAATCATGATCGTTATAATACAATGTATCAAAATTGAATTGTACCATGCTGTACCAGGCAATGTTACTATAAATTTCGTATAAGCACAACAGCTTGCCATCCATCCGCATCCCCTATTTTGTGAACTTTTAGAACCGGAAGCAAAGAAAATGGCAGCATTAGTTGCGGATCCTTTAATTGGACTTCGAGGAGGTCCACAAAGTAATAGTTCTATTGGAGATAGTGGAAGTACAACTACAACTCGAGCGGCTACACAATCTGTGTCGCCTTCAGCTCCAATGGGAGGTATGGGTGGTATTTGCAACGAAGATATCAGAGTTCCGGATAAAATGGTTGGATTGAGTAAGTATAATTAACTGTTTTTGTTTGTTGCTCAAATTTTCCATGAGTATTATTCGACGTTTTAAAATATGAAACTAGATGTAGTGCCCAGTTAAACCAAATCATTTATTTACTTATCCTATGTTTATCTATTACTTGTTATAATGTGCAACCATAAGCTTTTAAAGTTTAAGCTCATATAAAAATGTTTACAATATTGCTTTCCTTTCATTGTTATAAATAATGACTCTATGATTAAGAATTGTAAGACCATTCCTATGCTAAATCATCATAGGCATGAAATTGATAATCCGTATTGTCTTTTTTACGTTTTAACACTCTTATTTTATACTCTTGTTTTAATGGTTTGTCCTGAAATGTTGTGTACTATGTTTCATCACACAATCGCCAGACAAATTCCTGCAACCAGCAGATAATTAAATATGCCACCTTCTTGTCGTTGCGATTGAGATGTTGTATCCTTTATTGTCGTGCTAATGATAATTCATATTTTTACAGTAATCGGTCGGGGTGGAGAACAAATCACGAGATTACAAAGTGAAACTGGCTGTAAAATTCAAATGGCCCCAGAGAGTGGTGGGCTACCTGAGAGGGTTTGCACTCTTACCGGCTCTCGAGAAGCTGTCAAGTAACTTGTTTTTATCTTCTTATTTCATTATTTTTAATTATATTTTATGCATTGCAATCCCATTACTTTGTACGAATTTTCCTACAACCATAACTCGTTTGTATGTTTTTTTACACCAACACCGTTTCATCAATTCTCAGTCCAGCAAGATATGATTTTTCTATTTAGGCTATATATATACACACACGCACACACACATATATATACATACTTAGAATTGTTTAAGCGATATATGCGTTTACGTGGCATTGCGACAGGTCATCGTATGATTAGAAACGTCAATTTATGAGCCAAGCAATTCGTCTATCCTCCTTAAATATGTGATAACATGTCTAACAGATCCTATGAAAATTAAAGCCGTCTCTTATTAAATTAACAAATATGGTCGTAAAAGTGTATCTACACTTTCTATTGTACCCATTAGTTATTATCTTTCCCATTTACAGTAGTAAGTACTTCTCTCTTCTGCTTAGTCATTGTTGTTACGTAAACGCATTTATTATTGTCATTTTTACTTACTCACGTAAGTACACTTTTTTTTATTAAAAACGTCAATTTCTTTGAGCGTTATGCACATTTGGTACTAACTGATATAAAACACCTGTTATAAAAAAAATTGACTGTCGATAAAAAGTTGTCATATCACCTTTTTTGATACTGCACTGTTTGCATTGATTAACTATCAGTCATATGCATTCGCATATGAAAATTGTTCACCTTTTTACAGAATGTATTTGTTTAGCTCCTGGACACGAGTACCGGGCTCAGATTCATCTTTGAATACTCACCGGCATATCGATTTGCTAAAAACTCTTTACGGATTGGTGAAATTTAATTTCGTAATTTTGTATTTACTAATAGTTTTGTTTTACTTTTACTAGGATGTGGGAAGAGAGAAATAGTAAGAGTGAGTGAGAGTAACAGATAATGAGTGAGGGAGAGAAAGAGTGAGAATGAAATTAAAGGAAGGAGGATAGGCAGGCTATGCATGGGGACGCGTTACTCGCAACAGGAAGATGATTAAAATGCTACTCGTATAAAACTGCTTTAAATGATTTTATAGGATATTTAAATTTGTTGTACGATTACTAACTGAAACTACTAGCGAAAATGACCTATCAATTGTGGTCTGTTGCACTTTGGCGCACAATAGCCATACTATTATGTCTTGCAAACAAATTGTATTGTATGTTGTATATGGCTAGGTTATTCATTCGTGAAAATAGGGGATTCATTGGATATCTTCTGTTCTGTGTTTCAGTCGAGCTAAGGAATTGGTTCTGTCGATCGTTAATCAGAGAAGCAGAACCGAGGGTATTGGTGACATGAATATATCCGGAAGTAGCAGTGGGATAATGGGCCATCCAGGATTCGTTGAAATTATGATCCCAGGACCGAAAGTTGGTCTCATTATTGGAAAGGGTGGTGAGACTATCAAACAACTCCAAGAAAAGTCTGGAGCTAAGATGGTCGTAATCCAGGACGGACCTTCTCAAGAACAGGAGAAACCTTTAAGGTGAATTTCCAAATGGCATTATTTACATGAAAGTGGATCCTAAACTTTGAAGGGATTAGCACTCCGACATTTTATTACAGAATAACCGGAGATCCGCAAAAGGTCGAATATGCCAAACAATTGGTATACGAACTCATCGCTGAAAAGGAAATGCAGATGTTCCATAGAGGATCGAGGGGTGGCAGTGAGCGAGGTGGCAGTTATCCCAATGATAATGGATTCAATCATGGCGGACCAGCTAATGCTGATGGAGTTGAGGTTTGTAATTTACTTTTTAACAATACATAACATAGTCTTAACTGCTTTTCCACAACTTGATTTTTTTCTTATTATTTCTTTCTACTGAATAATTATCAAGGCGTATGATGTTCATGTTATTAGGTGCTTGTTCCTCGAGCTGCTGTTGGTGTAGTTATCGGTAAAGGTGGAGATATGATAAAGAAAATCCAAGCAGAAACCGGAGCAAGAGTTCAGTTTCAACAAGGACGAGAAGATGGTCCTGGTGATCGAAAGTGCTTACTATCAGGGAAGCATCAAGCCGTAGAACAAGCACGACAACGGATTCAAGAACTTATTGATAGTGTAATGGTAAACTTTTATTATATGGTCGTGAATGATAGTGTTCCGTTTTAGGAACAATGTTAATTAGAGGAACTAAATATTCGGTTTATAAGTAATTTCCAAACTGTACTTCAATACAGTATTTAAATTATTTTCGAGAAAGTTCGATAAAAAATAATTTTCCTGAGTTTACGGATAGGCTCTTTTATCTTATTTGTATGCTTAGAGCTGCATGGAATTAGTGTGGAAATTGCTTGCTTCGCAAAAAATTCAATTGGAACTTGAAAGAAAGTAATAGATGATAATGTTATTTTGTTTTGTACAATTATAGAGGCGGGACGATGGTAGAAATAATATGGGTGGTAGAGGCGGACCTCGTGGAAATGGATTCGGCGGTGGACGTACTTCAAACGATTATGGTGGTGGCTGGGATAGACGTCAGGGTGGACCTATGCAAGATAAAATTGAAACTACATTTACAGTGCCGTCGTCCAAATGTGGTATCATCATAGGCAAAGGTATGCATTTGCTGTTTATACTCTGTCTTTCTGTAATCTTACGTTCATCATGTAGAATGAATGCTTTGCGTATATTTCCATATTAAGAACCTGTTTTCATTATTAGGCGGGGAAACAATCAAACAAATAAACCAACAAACGGGAGCCCATTGCGAGTTGGATCGAAGAAATCAAAGCAATGATAATGAAAAGATTTTTATAATTCGTGGCAATCCCGAACAAGTGGAACACGCTAAGAGAATATTTAGTGAAAAACTAGGTTTGGTGCGTATATTGAAATTAATATTACGGCCGTGTTCGTTACATTTGTTATATTGAAAATATATTATGTATTTTCATGTATTATTTAATAGAGTCCAGCTGGAGCTCCATTTACTGGGGGACAAGGTGCAATTGGATACAATCCAAATTGGAATTCTACTTCAGGATATCAGGCTTGGCCTAACCAACCTCAATCTAATGACTCAAGTAAGTATATTTATCAGTATCTTTCTCCTGTATGTGAAGCTAATTCACAAGAGAGAACATTATTTTGTCAATTGTATAATGCTCCTAAATAGGTACCAACGCGAATCAAGCACCGGTTCAAGTGAACCCTCAAACTGGACAACCAGATTACAGCGCTCAATGGGCAGAATATTATCGATCACTCGGTATGCATAGAGAAGCGGATATGATCGAACAGCAAGCGAAACAAGGAAAACAAGAACACAACCCACAAACAGGTAACTCAAAAATTATAACTCAATAACTTGTACATCGTTTATTTCAAATATATTATTTCGCGATTTCAATTTCAAAAATGATATAATGGGAATTATGTTTCGCTCTAGGAAATCAACCGAATCAACCTAATGCACCTCCAGCTGGACCGGCAGGACCCGGACAGCCACAACAACCTCAAGCGCAACAACAACAACAGCAGCAGCAGCAACAGCAGCAGCAGCAGCAACAGCAGCAGCAACAACAACAACAACAACAACAACAACCAGGAGCCGCACAAAATGGTGGTCAGGCTGATTATAGCGCACAATGGGCAGAATATTATAGAAGCATCGGGAAAGTGAAAGAAGCAGAGGCGATAGAAGCCCAAATGAAGGCAGGCAAGGTGTGTATAATATTAATTTTCCAGAGTGCTTTTATTTCAATCATTGCGTGTTTGTTCCAAGTTATGTTATGTTATGGTATGTTATGTTGCAGCTGGGAATTCAAGGCAATCAGATGCCGCAACCTCAAATGCAACAAGCGATTCAGGGGCAGTCCGCAGGTCCTCCAGGGAGTACACCCAATGCATTTCCACAGACATATGGAAGTTATCCAGGGATAAATGCTGGTAACGCGCCGGCCGGATATTACCCCGCGGGTGCTGGTTCCACGTCCCAGCCTCAATCAGGACAACAAACTCCGTCTTTCCCTACCGGATATCAAAATTATCCGTATTCTCAACCCAGTTCCGATAACTAAACAATTGGACAATGGCGAAGTGAACTGTAAGTAATATCTTTCGCTATTTATTGATAGTTAGGAAAGTTACATGTTTCAATTTTTTTCATTGTCATGAAAATCGGAATTCTATAATCACATTAATAACATAAATATTTTGTATATTAGAAGACCATCCTTATTATATTATTTTATGTATTTATTTTGCAATATCGACTGATTTCAATATAAAAACATGAAACTTTCCTCTCCCTAATAATGTGCTGAGCCTTTTTAAAACTGTGTAGAGCAATTGATGTTAATTGAAATAAATAGACGCTTCTCACCATTTGCTTAAATGAGTTTATGTTAGCAACTGTACCGTTATAGCTATGATAGTTCATTGAGCTGAATTGCACAGTTTTAATTTGACTTAGGACCGCATAACGCAATATATATACATATATATATAGATCGAGAAATCAATGGTGTAAGAAAAATGTATCTCGCTCATGATGTGTTTACTCAATGCTAACACAATTTTCAGGATCTATATTGCATGTTAAAGAAAAAAATGTTGGCCTAATTGTGTGCAGCATAAGAAATGACTGGGAATTGCAGAAATGCATTAGAAGTTTTACACCTTTGAAATTGTCTTTATCGTGTCTAATTTTATACAAGCTATTTGTATAGTAATCCTTTGTTTATTTCAGACAGTTTTCAGATAGCTTTCCATTGGGATGTGGTTAATGCTGCAGTACCCGCGTATAATGTTTACGCTAAAACCGTATAATTGGCTGCTTTATAAAGATTGCAACCTTTACAATTCGTAAATAGTACCAGCCTATATCTATTATCCATACTATATTAAAATATCGTTTGATGTTTTTTCTTTTTTATATAAATATTATAGGATATGCATTGTCTAATTAATAAGTAATAAGAAACAACTGAAATTGAATTGAAGTTAATAGCGTAATGTAATACCAATATGATGTCCACCTGTGTTCCGCTTACTTTATCATACGTATTTTTATTCCATACAACATGTAATAGCTGTAAGAAAAGTTGACGTTAGCAGGTGACGCAGCAGATCAAAAACAGGAACGACCTGGGCTCAACGACTCTATATACACTCTTCTCTATTATCATGTCTCTGATTCGAATTATTTAAAGCTATCGTCAAATTTTGAATATTATCGAAATGTCTCCCAAGTTTGTTCTATTGCTATTCTATTTTTCTTCCTCTAATCGCATTCTCCGAATCACATTCGTGCATTGTCAACATATTTACGAAGCACTTGTTTTTTTTTTCTTTTTTTTTTCCATAAAACCTGAAGTCGTTTATTTATACATACATGCTCATATATAATAATATGATAAACGAACCATGCCACATGCCTACGTATTTTCGTACATAAGTAGGAACATGAAAGTGACATCTAACATATATTCGTACTGGCAATAGTAATTATTTAATTGTACTGCGTGTGTATCTATAAAAATATGTTATCTCTAATGTCCAATGCGCTATCTATACATACTCTACCCTATCCCCCCCCCCCCCCCGGGCCTTTCTCTGACACATATACACACAAACACACATATGTGGTATTATAACTATGAAAAATAGATTTGTAATTCGTTTTCTTCGCTCTTCTCGCCAAGTACCACTACCACATTTATAGATGCGGAGCAGCCAATTAGGGTGACGCATGCCTGCTCTTCTCCCATATTCGCAGCATATGGAATTCGAAATTTTAGCATTTCCCTCTAGCTGTTTCCTGTCCGCACGTAGCAGGTTGCGTTCGTAGCTGGCAGGACCTGTGTGTAAGTCTGGAGAAATTTTTGGCGGACGGTACTATCGTGCAGATGTCTTCTAGTGGCCTAGTACCCTAAGAATTGTTCATGAAATTATTACTGTATAGTACCTCGGATTACACATAATAACTCGATTGTTATGTACTAAACGAAAAACTGGCATTATGTTTAGCTGGCCAATAAAAGAAGCATACAAATTTCTTTTATACCTTTATTATATTTTGTTCGAGATTTTAGCATTTCAATTGAGAAATGCAGTCAGTTTCTTTTTTATTATAATTTCTAATGGTGTATGTATTATCACCTTGGTATAAAGCTACGTGACCATATCATTAACGTGAAAATATTAGATTTAGTTGCGTGCAATTGTTATGCTGCAACGAGATTAATTCATGGATTATATATCGTTGTGTCGCTGATTAAGAAAAGGATAAAATAATAATTACGTGAAATATAAAATTTAAAATAGTGGCTCAAAGTATTATGTGTATTTTGGCACAGTTTCTAATTGAACGTGAAACAATTGTGTATTAATTACTATTGGAATACAGTGATGTGTTATATATGTTCCTCTCTTCAAAGAACTGTTTCAACTTTGGTCTGATGGTATGGCATAAATGGGAAAGAAAGATGATATTAAACTTTGTCGCACTTATTAAATCAATTTTTATATTTATTTTCTACAGAATACATGGACATCATTACAAATGGGATCCAACTTTTAATATTAGTGCAGTAGACCTTCTGGATTAATGGTGATGGATAAATTAAAGATATAGCGGCAGCTGACAATTATTCGTTGTGCGATATTTCCGTAAATAGTAAATTTGTTAAGAATATCTAGAATTTTTTATTATTAAATTTTATGTGCGTTTTTTCATAAAATTTATCGCAGTGGATAGAATTTTTGTTACACCTATTGACATTTTTCCACTGACGAGTCTTAAGAGAAATCATGAAAATGTATTTCTGTAGCATTTCATTAAAATTGACGTTCGTTTGAAGTAATACTAATTATGACTCTATAAGTGCATTTACATATTTCTCAAAAAGATTTCATGTACTTTCAGACATTGAAGTGTATTTAAACGATATTGATACCTGAGACACTTTCCATATTTTTTATAAGTACGCACTAAACTTTATTATTCCCTTCTTACCATACATTATGCTATGTTCATTCATCATTTCATCTCAAAATGCTGCAATCAATCTAAATGCAGTGAAACTTTCGTTTCAGGAGAAGGAGCTCCATAAACAGTATCAAATTACTTGATCGGGAGAAGGAGAGATTGCAAACGTGGATAAATATTGCAATATGTAAATATAATCTGCATACTCAGGGTATCATACAAATTCAATCGATCATCAGAATATTAAATGAACTGTTCAACGGGAGAAACTAATATTATTTTGTAAGCGGTGTCTATGCAAAAGCCTGTTGTGTTGATAACATAAAGATGTCATAACATTATGGAAACATTTTACATTACTTCCAGAAACTCATTGAGCCTTTTTAGTTTTTATTTTTACTCTATTCATCGCCAGCTACTTCTTCCATAAACATTAAGATCATTGTTTTTGTATGATTATCTATTGTCATAGTAGGTATGTGTCAATGACTGTCTTTGATTATTTTGATTTATTTATAAGAACAGAATAAATTATCATTTTCTTAGGATTTTTTCACTACAAAATCGTGAATAATCATAATAATAAAATAATTGTTCAATTATGCTAATCGTACGGACGCTTCGAATGAAACAGCCGTATAACGTCCCGTTATTAAAGTCAATGAAATCTATTTCAGTGCAATACTTCCGTCATAGAAAATTTTAAGACCTGCGCTTCTAGCCTGCTTATCACAGCACTATATTTACGTTAACCAAAACATAAACTTCCGTTTAATATGATATCTAAGATGTTTATTAATTCAGTGTTAATTTAACTGTAATCTCTATGCCATAGCAACTCGTTACAAGAAACTTTTAAAAACCCTATTTCACTACAAATGTTGTTGCGCAAATAATTTTATACAACACGTTGATTTTGGTAACATTAAAAACTGTAAATGTATACTTTGTTCACTGTTATAACTTTCCAGTGAAAAGAATAAATTGACTTCAGCAATAACTGTGTACCAAGTGTGAAATTAAGCGTATCGATACATTTCATGAATTAAAACTAGTCAATGAACAACACTACGATATTATTTGTTTGCATGAATAAGTCATAGAAAATTTTCCATTATAAAGTAGCGTAAGCATTAAATGATATCCATGTCTATCAAAAATTTACTAATGTTACAGGCGTTGACAAATATGCGCATGAACTAGTACCGTGAAGCATTGCGTAAACTCTGAGTTAAATAAATATTTGACAGAAAAAGATAGCATTATTACTAGCATATTTATTTGTTTATAATACTCCAATACTATCCCAAACGTAGTTTTCAACGACAAGCAACTGTTGCAATTTCATGTGCGAGCGACCGGATTTTTATAACGTATATCATTTATCCGTGTGCGCGTTTGTCATTTATATATTATTTGCCAGCAAATAACTTGAGATTCCAGTATACTAATTTCCGTACTACGAATATTGATTTAAAATACAGAAGAAGTATGAAGAACTTAGATTCCGGATAGCCCATAAACTGGATTCAATTGTTGCGTACAACGAATAAACGTAGCTCGTCGAGGCAACTCTCGCAATCGAGATGCTCCAGTGTATGTACAAGCTGAACGTAATCCGCCTAATATATCTAATATTGTGTTTTCAACCAATCCTTTGTATGGTACTTCAACCGTTTTTCCTTCAGAAGATCTATAGTGAGAATAGAAGCAATATCTCTTGAGTATAGGTTCGCTTGGTAGATTCCATTCCATTATTATATAATATTTATGCATCGTGTCATACCTGTATTCAGCGACCCCTCCTGCATGCTTTTCCATTGCCGTATTGGAAGACATTCCGTAGAAGAGCTTAAATTTCTTTCCATCCTTCTCTATTGTGTCTCCTCCACACTCGTCATGCCCAGCGAACATACCACCAGCCATAACAAAATCCGCACCAGCACCAAAAGCTTTAGCCAAATCACCAGGACACGTGCATCCGCCATCCTTAAGAAAGACGTTTTAAAATAACTTTTTTGTTAGTGTGATTTTTGAAAAAGCTGTTTTCAATTTACGTCGCTGACTAATACGAGAATTATGATTTTATTATATAATAATCTATTATTTAATAGATGATTATATCTGTTATACTCACAGATATGATATGGCCTTTCAATCCATGCGCGGCATCGGCACATTCGATTACAGCACTTAGCTGAGGATATCCAACCCCAGTTTTCATTCTAGTTGTGCATACGGAGCCTGGACCAATTCCAACTTTAATTATGTCTGCTCCAGAAAGTATTAATTCTTCTACCATTTCACCCGTCACCACATTTCCAGCCTGCATAACGAATACGTATCATAATAAAACATTACGGATTGTAAAGACAATTATGGTTGTTCTGAAGCAGTTTAAACAATCTTTTAAAATTACTAAATTATGTGTATATAATTCTATCATTTATTATTTTCTAGAGATGTCTTATGATTAAAGAATGACTCACAATTATCGTATGGTTTGGAAATACTGCCCGTACTTCACGGACATATTTAACAAAGTATTCACTATATCCATTTGCAACATCCAAGCAAATAAATTTAATTTCTGGAACAGCAGCGATAATGTCCGAAAGTCGGTCGAAATCTCCATTTCCTATACCCGAGCTGACTGCGATATTTTTCAAGCATTCTGGATTATTACCAGCAAACTCTTTCCATTCTTTTGCAGTGTAATATTTGTGAATTGCTGTGAAAAGTCCGTGCTGGTGACATAACACACATTCAATTTCAGTACTACCACTTACGAATACCACTAAGAAATGTTTCGGCAATAGTTTAATATTACTAGTAGATGTAAAATACAGTTCATGGTTTTCTTCAGATTAGATAACATCAACGAACCTTCGATAAACTTTTTGCCATCTCAAAAGTACCAACAGTATCCATATTCGAAGCCATTACAGGAATTCCTTTGTATGTTTGCTTCGAGTTTCTAAACGTTATTTCTCTGAATAGGTCGACCTAAAATTCAGATGTTTTTCTTATATTTCATAATGCTCCGGGAGTTTCAAATGTATTTTTGTGATGTCTGCATCTAATGAAACGTGCAATAAAAATGAAATAATGATAAAAACATACAAGGCGTAAGATATTTTAGTATGTGTTAAGTCTGTCTTATTTTTTAAATACCGCGTGTAATTAGTTTTGAATGAAGTTCGATAGTAATAGTTAAGTCATTAGAGCAATGGCAGAGTACTGTTTGCCAAACAATATTTTTATTGTTGCTATTCTTTTAAATTTGTTATCAGCACTGAAAGCATTGATATTAGACTATTCCTTTGACTAGTAATATACATTTGATAAAGACTATGATATACTCAGCACTGATAGTGAATTACGTATGCGGAATGCGCATCAAGTCAAGGACTTATTTGATCGACAATGAAAATACGAATTTTTTTATTTCTTAAATCCATGATACATCAGGAAATGTTACTAATTGAATTTATATCGTATGATTACATCGGAAGACACTCATTTAAAGAAATAAGCTTTGTTATGAAATTATTAATATTCGCTATAGATACTATATAATCGTATCGTTCATGAGGCCAAACGTGAATACTGAGATGCAAAAATAAGCAGTGAGAAAGCAGAGAAGAAAGTTTGAATATATTTATTATATTAAAAAATAATAATAATAATAATAATAATAAAAATATCGCAATTGTGAAGTGTTCGATACGCGTATTCTATTGCGATATACCTAGCGAAAGTTGATAGCTTCATGCTACTAATAAGTATATAAAAATAGTTGATAATTGACAAAACTCCAAAATATTCTTAACTCAAGGCAACGACAAAAACTTACGTCTGCTCTACTTCGTAAAGTACTCCTCTTTGGTCGTAGCATCACATCCTTAAAATCCAACTTTATGTCGTTTACTATGTTCGGCATCTTTGCAGACGATTTTTTTCCAGGCCTTATAAACTTTCTAGCAGACGACTCGTATAAATTTCCGTCATAGATTCAGGGATACTGAGGCTTCGAACTGACGAAACGATATTAAATGTGTAGCCAGGTTCACCTCTAAGTATAGACTAAATGAGTGCTATAGAAGCTGTAACAATAAATTCGATGGTCTTCCTCTACAGTATGCTTATATAACGCCATCTTGCTGTCTAAAACTGAACAACAATAAAAATTCACAGGGTACACTCTCATCGATTCCTGTTTGAGCGATACTGAAATCAATACTTTTTTGGTTTCTTTAAATTTGTCAGAGTATTGAATCGAAGTAAAACAGCACGTTTATATGACATTGAAATACTTCGTGCCTGTAACGTCTAACATTTCTTTGAACAATGCTAAAAAATTGTAACTCTCTTGACAAGGATATTTGTGACCTGTTAGAGCTCCTATCACTTTGCATTTCATAAATCAATGCTGTATGGGAGACGCACAAGGAGCACTTAACGCGTGCGTTAAGATTCAAATACAGTAATTTGCGTAGCCATAATACTTACCCCAATTACAGACCTTGTTGGCAATGATACGGTATATCCAGTAACGTGCTGCCTGTTCGGAAGGCACGTAATTCTTTAGGTTTTGCAATAAATAATAGTCTTTTAATAAAACGTGATGTATATACACATCATGATTAAAAAAAATTATCTTATAATGGAGTGCTGATTGTTACAGATTTTAATTTCACTTATTCATCTGATTTAATAAAAAAATCCTATGCCTAATATGAAATGATGTTTCTATTAAGAAAAATTGTGTACGAATTTACTGTCGGAAATTATTTATTTGCGCATTTCCCAGTGCATATTTTTATTATACGACGCTATGGTTCTTAATACATAATTCACTTTTCTTGCTTCAAAGTGCTTGAACTTTTTAGAATAGCAGTAAATCCAAGATAATAAATTCGTAAAGTTTGTTGACACATAGAACACCCTATTCTTATATTGGTAAAGATTTATTTCATGCTCCTCATATCTGTTACGTCGATCTATGTGTTAAATGCGGAAAATCAAATACATTTGTCTGAATAGGTTTTCACTAACTATTCTGCATCAAGAGACAAGACTTAATATTTAGAATTTGCGTCTGTTAGAAGCTATAAACACAATTTTTAACTCCATAAAATATGTATATATTTATATATAAAGCTGCGAGATTAGGGAAATAATTGCATTAAACGAATCCTGGCGAATTCATTTATTTTAAGCTAAACCGTTTTGCAATAAGTTTCCTAAAATCACGAGAATTACAAAAGTTGAAGACATCTGAGGACTGTTTCTGATAATCTATTCAAAGGAATGAAATATTAAATGCTTTGTATCTTGAAATTAATTCACATATTGATAAGATCTCATATATATGTTTAAGATTGAAGTTGACCACAATCAGCAATTATAATTTTCTTAGTCGTCTTTCCACTTTGGGAACCAAAACCTTCTAGCTTTTTTACAACATCCATACCCTCGATAACAGAACCAAAAACAACGTGCTTATCGTCAAGCCAAGACGTCTTGACAGTGGTAATGAAAAATTGGGAACCATTGGTGTCTGGACCAGCATTGGCCATGGAGAGAATTCCAGCACCAGTGTGCTTCAGGATAAAGTTCTCATCTTCGAACTTGGTTCCATAGATGGATTTTCCACCAGTCCCATTGTGGTTGGTAAAGTCACCACCTTGACACATAAAGTTGGGAATGACACGATGGAAAGAACTACCCTTGTAGCCAAACCCTCTTTCTCCTGTACACAGAGCACGGAAGTTCTCTGCAGTTTTGGGAACTACATCTGACCGTAGTTCAATGATAATACGTCCTACAGGCTGACCATCTGCTATCATGTCAAAGAATACTCGTGGGAGACCCATTTTTGATTTAATGGATGTCACTCTGAAAAAAAAATCAAATGTTACCTAATATTTAATTAATTTTAGGAGGGGTAAAGTTTATTATAAATTATTTCATATCACATCTGTTTTCATTTTAAATCACATTAGCTCCATAGGTAAAATAAAATATGTAATTTTATAATTTCATAACCTTATATTATCTATACACTGCTAGTGATAATACTGTGGATAACTCTTGATATTTATTAACTTGGAACTTATATGCAAAAAGTATATACAAGAAAGTACAGATTGATATGACATATTTACAATATCCAAACAACATTAGAAATATGTATTCAAATCATGAAGCAAATGGAGAAAACATTTTAATGTCACAAACTAATGTCACAAATTTCATTCTACAGCTGTAAATACAGAATATTATTATGAATACTAAACTGTGAGAAACTAACGATTAATATAATACAATCTAAACTGCCTTCTAAAAGTTTGCATATTACTGTTATATTAAGGGTTTAGTATATCAAGATTGCAAGTTCTTATTTTTACTTTATTTCATCAAAACAAAGAGTTTCATATTTTACATTAGAATAAGTACAATTGCTGTTTATAAATCTTTAAATTACTTTTTCGATTATGCAGGTGACATTGAGATTTACTTAAATTCACCAATTTTCCAGACAATATTTTAGACTGCAAATAATTCCTTGTGCAAACCCTTCCATAACGTTCTAAAATATTCTCTCAGATAGTATCAAAGGTTAATCAGTAATTAGGCCAAAGTCTGGATAAAATGAATACAATCAATGAAATGGCGGATCATGCTCAAAGAAATAATGTTAAGTCAATTTGACGTGTGTAGAGCTTATAATTTTGTCCAAGGGTCAGAATAAATTAGTAGGTAGATGCTCTTATTTGTGTGGGATATGCAAGTTCTGTCGACATGAGGTGTGTCCTTATTCGCAGTAGAAACCGGCGCATCAACGGAAAAAAAGGAAATGAGTAATGCTGCTCCGCCATTATTGACCCATTAGCCTTGAATATCTACTCTGGTCTCGAAAGATCTCCACCTTCTCAGTTGGTTGATTTATATGCAAACTCGAAAAGTCAAATTGATTTTGCATCGATATGCAAGGAAGTCAATAGAAAGTTTGAAGCCGGTATTTCGTATTTCTTACCTTACGACAAGTACGACGTACACTCACCGGTGGCTAATTGTAGAGTGATAGAACTGGAACTTCCTCTCGGATGTAATCCTACAGATTGTTGGGCAGTATTGTAGCAAAACCGGTAGGCAGGTGCGGTCGTAAAACTGATGAAAATCGCTCCGTTTTAACGTTCGTAGGTCTCACTAGTGTTATTTGCATCCAATTATGTTTATTTAAAACTTTCAAATAGTAAAATAGTTTTTTAATGTATCTGCGTGTAGATTCTCATGAAATGTACTAATGATTTTTTTCATTTTGATAATTGTCATGGACACTTAATATTTTTGCATGTACGATTCATTGTCATGTAAATGATTCCACAGCAAACACGTATTTGTTAATATAACAAATTTAATCTTTATTTACATCAGATTATCATAGTTTATTATGCATTAATGATAGTTTCGACAGGTTCAAATATTTTCTGCGAGGTTATCGTTCTATATCGAAATATGTTTCACGCTCTTCAAAATACGATTAGTGTTGATTTCCACTTATTTCTGCAATGAAATCTCTATTCATAATACCTCTTTTTCAAAGTTCTGTATTTTCGAAGCATATATAAAGTCTCCAATTCCTTTATAACATAATTTCCATGGGCGATCAATTTTTCTATTTTTTCGGGATCAGTTTCATTTTTGTTTTTCATGAATGCTTTTTTCAAATTAGTCCGAAAATAATCATAACCTTTTGGATAATCTTTCCCCAAATGTAAAAGCTGTGAACAATTTAAACATGTTTATTTCATATAGTCATGCGAAAGTTTATTTTAATTATTGATGCTAAACGATAACATGCGTTGCATAATTGTCATTGCACAGCAATGTAAGCAATATTTGTAATTGTTATATAAAATCAGAATAAAAAAATTTCTTATTGATAAGTTATTTATACGTACCGTTTTGTATAGTTCTATAACCTTAGTTTTCTGTGACATTACGGCTGTTAGGCTAGTATAAACTGTATAAGATACGGGCGAAACTTGTAGAGTGACACGTAAATGAACCGAATCGTTATTTGTGTTTGATAAAAATATTATACTGAGTTTTCATGTAGCCTCTTTACCATTGGTAACCAGTTGACAGTAACGTTGAGTAATGTACTGCATACTCTATATTTACCACATCGACAAAAATGGAATAATGACTGATATATGTTTCAAAAAAAAGCTAACGCTTCTCCACTACCCCATAAAATCTGTACAGATGAAGTGCAATGAAAATAAAATCGGCTGTTTTATTTTTGGATGAAAATGGTTTCACCGTTTTATTTCGGAACTCAGATGACTAAAGAATATGAAACTGCGACAGCCGTGGGAATAAATTACATTACAATTTGGTAAGATAACATTCTTCTTTCCTTTTTCACAGTTTTCTACTTTGTAATAAAAATATATTTAGTCTTGATAGAGGGTATGTCGCGTTTAGGACATTATGATATGGTATTTCTTTTCTATGATAAAAAAGTCGGCATGTCTCATGATGTCTCGCTTATTTGTCGCCATTCATTTTTGTCGGTACCCTGGTAGATTGGTTCCGCAGTATGAGATTTTTGGAATTTATACTTATTAAGTGCAACGCTCATTTTTTTTCTGTTGCGTGATTTTTAAATTACAGATACTGGTAGATCCTTTATATTTCAATTTAAACAATGACCGCATTCTTATCATGTTTCATCTGTTTCTTGAAGTATTTGAAAATGGATCATTAACATGCGTTTTTAAAAGTTATGATCTAAATTTTTTATTTTTAAATTTGTATCTTTTATATTAAAAATCATGATTTTATCAAAATATATTGGAAGTATAATGAATTCAAGTCTATTATACAATTGCAATTGGCATAATGTTCACAGAATAATTTTATCACATGTAATTGTGAGTTTTAAAATGGATAAAATATATTACCTGATAAAATTGGAACATGGAAAATGCATTATTTTTAATAAATATGTACATATATTTAATATTTATTGTTATATATTTTACATCAATATATATGGTATTGTACCAAGTAATTTTTTATATGATATTTATTTAATAATTTTACTTATCCAGTTCTATTCTTTGCCTGCATGCTGTTTTATGTTTGCTGTTTGTGGAAGTTGTATTAGGATCTGACCATTGACATTAATCATGGACGAGGATGATGATGAAGTCTCATTGACACAGCGTTGTAAGCGAAGTGTCTCTCAGCCAAGCATTTATCGGTCAACACAGGATAGCCTAAATCGATGCTCACAGCAAACATCCTACCAGAGTATTCATGAGACACTTTACGATGAAACCATGAGTATGGCCAGCTTGAATAGCACTGCCTCTGCCAAAAGTGTTCTTACTGCGAATAGTAGAGAATCATTGCCTCTTCAAGATGGTGATCGTACAATTATTGAAGGGAGTTGTGAAGAGTTAGGACCTGATGTAACTGGGCAAGGTTCAAGAATGGTTCGTATAAATTTCTTAGAACCCCGTGATTTTCTAGCTTCAAAGTTTTTGGATTGTAAAAGGTTTGAATGAAAATATCATACATTTTTTATTGCAAAAACAAAATTCATTACTAAACCCGTGTATTTTAAAAGACGTTCAGTTCGAGTATTATTAATGTTTACATAATGATGTAATAGATACCGTGATACATAAGATATCATGTATCATTTTTCAGCCGCTTGACATAATTACTTAAGATTCAATGAGCATACTCCAAAATTGTGAAAATACATATATGTTAAGACAAACCTCAGTTAGTATGAGTCATTTATACAAATCTTTTCAAGCAAAATAACAGACTATGTATGCAATATTTTTCTCTAGATATCTAAAAAGTGTTAATTTCAATACAAATGGTTTATTTTTCACAGACTTCTCATTACGGAACAGCATCAAGTTTATATTTTCGTGATGAAATTCGGTCCATTGATTTTGTTCTCGTTTGGGATGAGCATGATGCCGAAGCTTTGACATACAGAAGTATAGAATTTCGAAGAGTACGTCCTATTATTTATATTTTATGCAGTAAGTTAAAGGAATTATTTACTAGTAATATTCAATACATAACTTTGCAGGTGTTTGAAAAAAATTTAGAGAAGGAGGGCTTAGAATTAGAATATGAACATCCAGAACCTAACGGTTTGCGTTTCATAAAAATTCATGCACCACGTGAAGTTCTGCGTCGTTACTCTGAAATATTGAAACTGCGTATGCCAATGAAAGAAATACCGAGACTCAGGATTCAACAAAATCAAAGTAATCTTATTTTGAAGGAAGTGAACTCTTTGTTTCGTAGGATCATGAAAAACTATTATGTTGACACAACTATATTTCCAACAATGAAGCATCGATTTACGGCTGTCTATAGCCGTGACAAAGAATATTTATTTGATCTGGATATACCTGAATTTTTTTCACCGGCGACTCACTCAAGAATTGTACAATTTATTCTTGATAGGACAAGATTCACTGATGATAAGGAAGATGATTTTGCATTTGGTATTGATCGATTAATTACCGAACGATCATATGTAGCGGCGTACCCACTGCACGATGTAAGGATCTTGCATCATACATTAATTACGCGTATGTTGTTCACAATAATGTGCCGCTATTTAGATGCACTATCTTTATTGAGAATCATTCCTTTTCAGGGCAATCTTCACTCTCCAGATTCAATGCGCTATCTTTTATATAAAGAATGGGCTAGTGTTAAGAAATGCTTCCATTATCAACCATTGGATTACATCAAGGAATATTTTGGAGTAAAGATAGGTCTTTACTTTGCTTGGCTTGGATTTTATACACACATGTTAGTTCCTGCTAGCATAGTTGGACTTCTTTGCTTTATATATAGCTGCCTTACATTATACTCCAACAAACCCAGCGAAGATATTTGCAATGGGAATACATCAATAGAAATGTGTCCACTGTGTGATCATTTTTGTGGATATTGGAATCTTAAGGAAACTTGTCTTCATGCTAGAGTGACTTATTTATTTGATAATCCATCTACTGTATTTTTCGCCATATTTATGTCACTTTGGGGTAAGTGTACAAGACTGAAAAGTCTACTGTCGTATGCATGTAACTGAATGACTTACTATTAAAGGATTTTATGCAAGTTATATTAAATTTTTTATATTTAGCTACGTTATTCTTAGAGTTATGGAAAAGTTATTCTGCTGAAATAACGCACCGTTGGGATTTAACTGGCTTGGATGCACAGGAGGAACATCCCAGGCCGCAATACTTGGCTCGATTGGCACATGTTAAAAAAAAGTCAGTTAATGTAGTTACAAATACTGTGGAGCCTCATGTTCCATTTTGGAAAATGCGAGTACCAGCAACTATTCTTAGCTTTTCTGTTGTTTTATTATTGGTGAGATACATTAATTTAACGATTTGCAAATCAAAAGGAATTCAAAGATTAAAATTGCTTGTTTTTTCTAATTATCAAACAGATCGTCGTAGCAATGGCAGCTGTGTTAGGTGTTGTTTTATACAGGATGTCTATCCTAACGGCACTTAGTTTTTACGGAAATCCCATGATAACAAGTAATGCGATACTATTCACTACAGCAACAGCCGCCTGTATCAATTTATGCTGTATCGTAGTATTTAATTTGGTCTACGTGCGTTTAGCAGAGTATTTAACCGAGGTAATATTTATAACACCATTAATTGCAATTGTAATAATTTATTTCCTAATAATTTGTTTAATTTCAATTTTATTATTTTACAGATTGAACTTTTACGCACTCAAACAGAGTTTGACGATAGTTTAACATTGAAAATATATTTATTACAATTTGTAAATTACTATGCTTCGATATTTTACATAGCATTTTTCAAAGGAAAATTTATTGGATATCCCGGAAAGTACATTAGATTCTTTGAATTTCGTCAAGAAGAATGCGGCCCCGGTGGATGCTTAATGGAGCTGTGCATTCAATTAAGCATAATTATGACTGGCAAACAAGTGATGAATACTATTTCCGAAATGCTTTTTCCACTGTTTTTCAAGTGGTTAAATACAATAAAGGTGCATGTTGGCACAAATAAAACAAAAAATAACGATACCAAACGACACGCTAGTTCTAGAATGTATCTTCAGTGGGTTAGAGATTATAAACTCGTACAGTGGGGTCCTAGAAGCTTATTTCCAGAATACTTAGAAATGAGTAAGTTATTATTCATGTCATTAATTAAAAATTTCTCTCTACTAAATTATATTTCAAACACTACTTTATTTCGCTATAGTATTACAATACGGATTTGTGACCATCTTCGTAGCTGCCTTTCCCCTGGCTCCTTTTTTTGCATTGTTAAACAATATTTTAGAGATGCGATTAGATGCCAAAAAATTATTAACTATGTATAGAAGGCCTGTTGGACAACGTGTTAGGGATATAGGAATATGGTACAAAATTCTCGATTCAATTTCGAAATTGTCGGTAATAACTAACGTAAGTATTTCTAATACAATAAGGTTTGCAACTCATCACTGTATAATATATGTTAATCGGTTCTATTAATTATTTTAGGCCTTCATCATTGCTTTTACTTCTAATTTCATTCCACGTTTAGTCTATTTGATGGCAGTATCAGAAAATTACTCTCTGGATGGATTTCTGGAACATTCTCTTTCTAAATTTAATACTACTGATTTGAAAAAAGATACTAAGCCACTGATAATGGCTGGTGAAAAATCAATTGAAATATGTCGGTATCCTGATTACAGAGAACCACCTGACTCACCAAACAAATATAATCATACGATTATGCATTGGCATGTCTTAGCTGCACGATTAGCTTTTGTTGTTGTGTTTGAGGTAGGTATAATGCAATTTTATTTTTTATCAATGATGTAACCGTATAACATTAAATACATGATATGGCATTGTATTTCACAGAATACCGTTGCTTTGGTTAAGATTTTGTTACGATGGTGCATTCCTGATATGAGTTCAAACCTTCGTGATCAGATACGACGGGAAGCATACATCACTAACGAAATTATTATACAACAAGAAACTATGCGTGCTGGCAGATGTCCGAATGGGAATACAGAAGTAAATACAATGGAAAATTCAAATCAGGAGAATGCACAACGATGGAATCAAATTTTACGAAACTCTTTATCGAATTCTGAGTTTGATTTAGAGGTGCACGGCACACCTGTGTCTCCGCCTCTTGTGCAGCCTAGAACGGGTCCTGCGGCACTCTAAGTCTTTTTTATGTATTTACAAATTATTATTGAAATAGGTGCTACGAATAATAAGCAAATCATATTAAGCTTTTTCATGAATGCTATTATAAGGAAGAAACAATAATGAGGCTGTAATATATTGGATCTTCCTAAGTATATATTATACAATTTATCCTATGAATAATTCGTAAGATTAGCAGCATCACGCAGATATTGAGATTAGTTTATGAAGAGTTTATTCAGTGATATTTATAAAAACTAATCAAGTCTATGTAATATGAAGCTTCAGAGTTTTATGAAAACCAGTATATGCTAGTCAAAAAATGAATTACCTTAATATTTTTCTGTGTATAAGCAAGTAAGATACGCCCTTCTTGTTTCAGTCACATGATATCAATTCGTAAAATTACGAATCATTACGCGTCTCGAATAATATTTTTTACACAGCGAATCATTTTTATTTGTTATATTCCAATAATTGTTGACGATGGAATTTTCTTAATTGCTCAGTTCACACAGATTGTAAATTGTTCAGGAGTAATTCTGTACTTAGGCCTAAAGTGTGAGCACGTCGGTTACATAATTATGTATATTTTATATACCGTGAAAAACATAATTTCATTGATCGTTTATCTAATTATTACCATTGTGTGGTTTAAACTCACAGCAAATAACTTGTTATCGCATGAATCTTTTTTTGTGGTGCTAAGATAAGGATCTATGTGCTAAAAGTAGTATAGCACAAATATAGAAATATGGTAATCAATTTCCTATATTGAGCACGCGAATCTACATTTTTGATCTTCCGTACTGGATTGTCAAATAAGACGATTAACGAGAAATGAGAAATGTGAAATGTCGGCTGTGTATATATATATACACATATATATATCAAATTGCAGGAGAACAGTTTAATTATATTCAATATACACGACCGAACTTTCAAAAGGACTTATATTTCTATCAGTTCTTAAAATAGAGCACTCAACCTATTCAATATATTAAGAGACTTATGAACTATTTTGTGAAATCATTGGATTTTTATATAATACATAAATATTAATACATTTGTATATGTCATTTTAATTCTATTATATTTAATAAATTTGCAATCCTTTTAAAGTGAGTTACTGTTTAAAGTGGTAAATTTGTCGGAACCAGACACCGTGGACATAAACGGTGCTTATGCATTGAATTGCGTTAAAGAAAACGGGCCATAGTGGCGTAACGGTAACCATTATTGAGAAAATCAAATGTTCAAATTATAAAATGAAGATATCATGTTACAATAGATGCACTGATTTATAAAGGTCATTGTTTGCAATTATTGAATTTTA
This sequence comes from Calameuta idolon, assembly GCA_030142285.1. Lineage (NCBI taxonomy): Eukaryota > Metazoa > Arthropoda > Insecta > Hymenoptera > Cephidae > Calameuta > Calameuta idolon. The sequence continues at coordinate 529,696 of JARQSV010000262.1, read as the reverse complement.
CAAAAAAATAATCATATTATTTTTTTAAACTGAAGCAGCACATCTAAAGCCAAGATTTCCAGCCGAACTGTCTGGTGTATTTTGGCTACGTGCTGCGCACCTGTATCTATAACAATAAGTTTCGTGACAGAGATAAGAACCTCCTTTTTTTACTTTCTCAGTTCCACTTGATGGTCCAACCTAAAAAAGAAACAGTATTATTTACAGATTTCGACAAAAAATACTTTATATGGTGATTTACAATTATATCTATTACAAGTATATTATATCAGGAAACTTATTTTTTTTGTGAAAAATGAAGTCAGAAGAAAAAAATGAGAACTTGTTATAATTAAAAAATTTGTATTATATACATACAGGATCTATCTGAATTTCATCTGAATGTTTCGTTATCCACCAATCTGATGTCCATTCCCATACATTTCCAACAATATTGTGGACACCATACACATTTGGTGGAAAATGTGTTACTGGACTCGTTCCATAGTATCCATCTTCTTCTGTGTTATTAAATGGAAATTGCCCTTGCCAGATATTTACTCTGAAAATTAAAATTATTAGCTTTTTTTTAAATTATAAAATATATATAATTACATACAATTAAATAAGTTTATTATGTATAATAAATTTCTTAATGTTTTTGATTTTGTCATTTCTGTATAATACCTGTGCATATTATTGGGTTTCAATTTGTTCCCCCAAGGAAAGAGTCTGTCAGATAGACCACCTCTGCATGTAACTTCGTATTCAGCTTCTGTTGGTAATCTTTTGCCCAACCAATTACAATATGCTGTTGCATCATTCCATGAAACATGGATGACTGGATGGTCCATTCTGCCTACAGGATACCCATAGTTTTTAATAATCATTTAAAATCTCATTATAATGAATAATACTAAAAAGAAAACAGCAATATATTTGATATATAAATCAAAGAACAAAAAATTAAATCAGTATACCAGTTTTTTGTTAGATACTAACTATGCTTCTTGAATTTAATCATACAATCAGTACATAAATCAAGTTGGTTGTATTAAGAATTTTTACCAGAGATATCAGAACTCGGTCCTTCTGGATGATGCCATGAAGCATGTTTCACTGGCAACCACCATGGAGCCTGTGCAACTGCTTCTTTTATATCAGCTTTAGTCTCTTCACTTAATAATCCTTCAAAAACAAAGGAATCTCCAAATTTCTCAGCTTCCGTTTTGTAACCAATAGAACTTACAAAGGTAGCAAAATCTTGATTACTAACTTCATGCTTGTCGATAAGGAAACTTTTTAAAACTACTGTTCGTTTAGGTCCCTCACCATCAGCTATAAATATTGGCTCGTTTGTTCCTATTGAGTAAGAACCAGATTCTATTAAAACCATTTTATCTCGAGAATTATCAGGAGCCTGCCCTAATTTACTTAAAGAACACTTTTGATTATCATCAAGAGAACAAAATCCATTCTTTACATCCTTGCCACTCTGCCTATTTAAATTTTTTCCACAAGCACATTGTTTTTCATTGTGTTCCCCAAAAGTCAAAGAACAACCAATAATTATTAAAAAAATAAATGGATATCTATTGGTGAAGCAGCTGAACAGATCCATGATAAACCTTGAAAACTTTTATGCTGAGTAACATAAATGAGCATATGTATCAGCTTATTGTATGTACAGTGATGTGTTTACAATTAGTTAGCCGATGGAACAAAATTTAAGTGGCAGGTTAAATATTTAAAGTAGGTAAGTAGGTATATACTTATTCTACAAAAATTGACATATGTTTCTATTAACGAGATTAACCAATCATGTGCAACATTAGAGAAGAATACACGACATGATTGGTTAATCTTACTTAAATCCTGACGCTGGAATCGTAGTTATTATTATTTATGCGATAATGTACCATAAAAGAAATAGAATTGTAATTTATTTTTCATATTCTTACGCTATTTAAATAATATTATTTTACACCAAAAAAAAAAAAAAACTTTCGTTTTTAATTAACAAATATGTAAAAGTTTATGCATTACTGATATATGTATAGCATTAAAAATAATAAAAAAAAAAGCTCGAAAGAAGTTATGTGATCAAAAGAGCATTCTTCTTAATTTTGTTAGGAATTGCTTCCACAGTATTCTATCCTTTGAAAACAATTGAAAATTGGCATGATGATGGTGTCTATTTATCAATAACCCACTCTAAGTTAGTTATGACTTTAAATTTTGGTAATATTTTGTATTCTATTTTGTAATTGGAGTTCAACTGAAAAATCTTGAAATATTTAAAGTCCTAGAGATGACGAATTGAGTTTTTCAGATCAGATCAATTTTCTTTTTTTACCTAGAATGTTCTCTAATCCAATAAGAACAGCTGGTCCATTGGTTGTGTTCAGCCGACACAGCATTGAGGAAACAAGTATACATATGTATTTGTTTCGCCAATCCAATGTATTTACTTCCCAGCGCTATTATCGGCGAACACGCCCATTTTATAATACTATTTTGACTATGTATACACGGCGGCATTAATCCGGTTTAGTTAATACTGATCTAACGGAATTTAAAAATTCCAAATATTTCTTACAAATAGCAATATCTGTGATTTGTCAATTTCTTCAGATCAGTACTAACTAAACCGGAATAAGATTACCGTGTAAAACGTAGTCATCCATTCAAAAAGGTAAACGTAATCTAACACTACTGGCAGTGAACTGAGCATGCCACGCGCACGAGTATGATCAGCCACGAGTAACACTGGCAGACACATTGAGACACGCGTCGTTGACAGAGCAACGCTATTCTGTTGCTCCTAACCTTAATATTAAACATATGTCAACGTGTAGCCACTACGAATTAGCAATTATTTAACAATGATTCATAGGAGCACAAAAATAAGACTTTTTATTTGCGCAGGTGGCATTTTTGTTTGTTACTTTTATTTTGGTGTTCTCCAAGAGAAGATTACAAGAGGTAGTTATGGAGAGGATGGAAACAAGGAAAAATTTACCTACGTGTTCGCATTGGTTTTCGTGCAGTGTCTTGTTAATTATGCTTTCGCTAAAATAATATTGCTGACATTGATGAAACAAGGCGAAGACAATACACGGACACTCTATTATGCCACTTCTTCACTAACATATTTACTTGGCATGGTGTGCAGTAATATGGCATTACAATTTGTGAGCTATCCTACGCAAGTGGTGGGTAAAGCTGGCAAACCAATTCCTGTAATGATTCTTGGAGTATTACTTGGAAAAAAGGTATTGTTATACATTATATATAACGATATATGAAAAATGTAGTTTGTTTCCTGTAACATAATATCAAACATTGATCGTTTCTATAGGAAATTTAATTATCTGGTAGAAGTGGTTTCTATATTTGTGAACAATTGGTTTTTCTGATAAAAATAATGACTTGATTCAGGAAAAGTACATAGGAATACAGATAAAAATGATTTTATGAAAAATAAGATTGAAATTGTAATTTCATATATCATACTCTTAACGCTCTTTGTTTTTTTACAGGTGTATCCAATGAGGAAATATCTTTTTGTGCTTCTAATTGTTATTGGAGTAGCTTTATTTATTTATAAAGATCACAAAGGAAGTACAGTACAAACTGATGCGCAAATGGGTTTTGGAGAACTTTTATTGTTTTTGTCACTTATAATGGATGGGTTGACTGGTGCAGTGCAGGAAAGAATGAGGGCTGAACACAAATCTCAATCTGGACATATGATGCTAAATATGAACTTTTGGTCAATTATATTCAGTGGTACAGTGATCATCATATCTGGAGAACTGTTTGAATTCATTAGGTTTTTACAAAGACATCCAAATGCAGTTTGGCATTTGATATCATTCTCTGCAGCTGGAGCTCTTGGTCAATTTTTTATATTTTTAACTGTCGCAGAATTTGGTCCTTTAACATGTTCTGTAATGACAACCACTAGGAAGTTTTTCACAGTTCTTGGATCTGTTTTGCTATTTGGTAATAATTTATTACCAAGACAATGGATAGCAACTGTTATTGTATTTTCTGGACTATTTTTGGATGCCATGTATGGTAAAACGAAAATAGTTATAAAGGAGACACTAAAATAAATTTTAAAAAAAATTCCATACATTGATCTACTCATTATTTATATACATGCATTTTGAAAAGTGCAAGGTTACTGTTAAATTAGTAACTAAAACAGTGTCATTACCAGTACATCTTAAGCACTCACATTCATTTCCATTTTCTAATATGCATGCAAAGGGACGTCTTATGTAAATAAAATAATTAGTATGCAAATATGGGAAATGGTAAACTTCCAACGACAAATGTACAAGAAACAAATGACGCTGCGTTAGGAGCAATTATTTAACTCTTAATGCAGATTGTAATAGGTGGAAATTAAATAAATTTGTAATATATAAATAATGAAAACTATGTGTTGATTTATTTCTCATGTCCACGTGCTTTCTAAATAGAGATCGAATATTCACATTGGGATTGTCATCGAACCGAATTGTGAAAGAGAGTGAATATACAGGGTGTTCGTTATGAAACGCATTGTAGTAACACCGTTGCATTTCTTGTCAAATTCTGAGGAATACGTGTATTTATTTTTTATTTCATATATCAAAATTTCGAAATAATCAAAGTTGAAGTTGCGGTAATGCGACCAATCAGAACGCGTTTAAACGGAGCGTAGATGACGTCGCGAGCCAGCCCGCAAGGCCTATTTACACTAAGCCAATAACGCTAAAAGTATCGTCGTAGTGTCCCTGTTTCTTTGCATGTAATTGAGTGAGATACAATCACTCGCTGTAATGTCAGTGAGTTTCAGAAGGTACCCTTTATTTCTTATAATGTCTATTCCTTTAATCTGACAAGATAATTTTACCAACGTATTTCGTTTTGAGTGGTCCTGAACAGGACCGATAATAACATGCGCATGACCGAGCTTGGATCTTGACATGCTAATCTGCAAAAATTGCATACATTTTCTATGATAATGATTATTTTAAGACAGTAAATATTGTAGAGTACGTAACATTTTTATCAGGATGTCACCATCGGCCATGTGCCAGTAATCTTTGGTGTGCTTTGACTATAGCAAAATCTACTGGCCCATCCATCTTATAATGTAAGGAAAATTATCGGGACTAGCAGATTTGCCTTCAGATACAATTGGTTGAATCATACGGTCGTATCTTTTACATTCGCCGTTGCAAAAAAAGTCAAATTACAACAGTTTGCAACCTATAACCAATAACAATTTACGGAAGAGTGTGGAATTGCATAACATTAGCAAATACTATGATCTATAAGCTCATGATTTTTACTGTAACTTACTGTAACGCGACTAGTTAAGTGGTTTACCCAAGGATTTCGACACACATAGGTCACGAAGATTTTGAATTTTGTACATGTACCGTTTTAAGACCAGATGTGTTAAAAATCTGCAAATGTTCCTGTGCCATTAGCATTCAGAATTTGATATCCTTTATAAATTTTAGCCCGATTAGGTTAACCGCTTTTTTGAACTTTTGTCCATAAAATTTTATGTGCGTTCATTCATGTTAAAAAATGTTTTTGTTGGGGTCTTTATCTTTTCGATAATTACTCATAACTTATATACATGACTCTGAACCAGCCTAAAACTCTTATTTTGAAGTACCGAATCATACAATGCAATTTTTTATTGGCAACGTGTTATTATACCAATAAATTTGTATACTTTTATACGACAAAGTTGGTGTTCTGAAATTGTATAGTATTCAAGAAAAATATGATGATGGAATTCAAGACGGTCGCGTTTAATTAAGGGAGAATGGAAGAGGCTATTTGCATGAGTGAGTTATCAGACAAACGAGGTTAAAAGCGGGGAATCTTTGCACCGAAAAATTACTTTCAAGATTCAGTTATATTTTCTGCATTTCTTTCAGTTATCAAGGTAACTTTTAACCTAACAATGTATACATCCATAATGTATATACATATACATATATACATATATATAATGTATTTTCTACGTACAATACTATTTATACATCAGTGACGATGAATTCTGATATAAATTATGTGCGGATGAGTCATCTTAAGCGCAACCTAAAATTTCCAATATTCTTTTGTTATCGCCTCATGCTTTAATTTGTAAAAAATCTAAGTCCAAATAATCAAATCCCACAAAGGCACTATCATAATTGTTCCAATTATTTGCTATTCGGTGACTGCGAACATTATTTACGCACATTGGTTATAAACTGATTTTAGTTTAGTTGATAACCAAATTATGAATTTCTAAATCCATCAGAATCAACATATACATTTTTATCCGTTGAAATGACATGAATTTGCTTTAATCTGTATAATTCATTCGGTTTCATAATAGTAAATGTTTTAATTATACACTTGTTCGTTGTAGGTTTTATGTCCCGAACGAAAAATACTTTGATTACAGTTACTAGCAGAGTATAAATTACAAGATTATCCTATGGATGTAACAGAGTAAGCTATCTAATATTTAACGATATTATGGAAATTATTCGCTATTAGTTCCACTATCAGCATCTAATATATAGATGCGCGCAAGGCCGTCATCAATCCAGTCTTCTTGTACGACTGAGCAACGTTACTTACTAATTATATTCTAGATCTTGCACTGCGAAAATGTTGCTTTACGTTTGTTGCGTATTTTTTCTTCTCGGCTTTGGCAACTCGCACGTAAGTTTATTCAAATATGTTTGTACTGCGTAACCGTGAGCATAAAAAAAATGTTTGAGTTTTTAACGCACGAATTAACAATCTTTTAAAAATACTGATTTGCTAATATTCTTATTGCTGGCAAATTGGAAAAGTAAAGTGCAACAAGTTTTACTAAACCCAGTAAACAAAAAGTAGCTTTTACGTATCAGCGATTATACAATTGCTGAATTACAGCAGTTTATAAAACATAAAATTAAAACATTTTGTAAACTTTTATCCAACACTTTACAATTGATATATATATATATATTCGAGAAAGAAACTGTAAAAATGCTGTAACTGTAACGTGTAACTATTATTTTGTGTTTGATGGGTAGATTTAGTTCTATATTTTTTAAGTATGACAGAAATAGTGTGAAATAGATACACAGAAAAATTTTAATAATTAAAAAAATGGTTAATATTTGGATAATGAACTATAGTGCTAATGACAAGAATTATCACGAGATTTACAAAGTATAACGTGAAAAGAATTTCAGTTGCAATGCTATGTAAATTTTGACAGAATTGTTGTCATTAGTCCCAGAAATTTGTTGTTTCAATAATAGCCATTCCTCTAATCATTGTAACGCATATTTTTGCGCCTAAAATACATGAAAAGAAATAATTTTTAAATCTTATCAAGTATTATAATATTCATGCTTTTATTTCTAGGCAATATCTGATGAAATGATGGAAATGGCCAAAATGTTACATGATTCATGTGTCAGTGAAACTGGTGTTGATGAAGGTGATTTAACAGACTTTTGCTTTTGATTATAGTTATTATTTAATATCGTTGGAAATACTTTTCTGAATTATATTCTTTAATCTTTTAGGTATGATCGAAAAATGTCGCGATGGAGTATTTACTGAGGACAGTAAATTGAAGGTAAAAACTGATTAAAACATCTTATATATATATTCAAAGTATTTAACTATTTGCTTATGAAATATTGAATTCGATAAAATTAATTGTGAACATGTATGATACGTTAACTACATATTATTCTTAAAAAGTATTATAAAGCCAGTAGTAACCAGATTGTTCATACGTAGCATACAATTTTACTATGTTAAATCAAAATTGGTTAATTCATGATATTATCTTACAGTGTTACATAAAGTGCATCATGGATCAGGTATCAGGAGTAAGTAATCATATGAAATTTATAAAACGTGTCTGTAATAAAAAAATATTTTATCTATGTCAGTTAATGAAAGTCAGTTAACAATTTTGCTTGTATTTACGGGAATTCAAAATCCACGGCACGCTATATATGTATATATTATATGTATACTGTATAAGGACCAACCGGCCATCTTTATTAAAATTTTTTTCAAAATGTACAAAATCCTATTGCTCGACTTTGCGCACAATTCCTTCGAAAATCTGTGCACTTTAACAATATCTAATGTTGTAAAAACGACAATAAATTATTGGCGTAAATTTAACGCTGTATGCAATGGCTTTCTTCGACTTACATTGAATTAAAAAAATATTTTGTGTTTCAATAAAATTAAACATATTCCATTTTGAACAATGACCTAGATTTTTACGGGTAATTTATAATGCAACAGAGTTTGACGTATAAAACTAATGATCGTAGGTGAAGTGAATTATAATTTTGATTACAAAAAAATAATTTTTCCTATTCTTTGGAGATAGTTAATACCGATACCAGACCAAATATTTACTAATTATTATTTGATAATTATCGCAGATGACTGATGATGGAGAAATTGACGAAGAAACTGTGATCAGTATGTTACCTGAAGAGATGCAACCACATGTAGCTCCAACAATTCGAGAATGTGGAACAGTTAGTAAGTATCTAAACTTGTAATCTATTCATCAACTCAGTAGAATCGCCTATTTTTAGCATTGCAATTTATAGCATTGGTGTAACAGTATATCGAAATTAATTGAATGATATCACTATTAAATATTTAAGAGGAATGAATACTAATTTTCAAGTAAAAATGTACAAAGTAACGTCATTACCGTGCAATATAATAGATGCGTTGTCAGCAGTTAAATAATTCGGACTTTAATGCTGATTATCTCGACTTCTTTTTTTATATGTAAATTAAAAAAGCAAAAACATCTGTTCCTTAGAATTTATCAAGGAACGAAACGACGCTGCTTCAATGATTTTATACCGAATACCCTGTATATATAAAATATAAGTCGTCTTACATGCAATTCCAGTATAATTACTAATGTTATCTATTTGAACGATATTACAACTCCATGTAATCACGACAAATTTTTATCAGTGCTTAAGCAGACATTTCAACTGACGTGCGGTCGTTATTGTAGAAATTTAATAGAGTTTTAGCGTAAAATAAAAGACGTCCATAAATTTAAAAAATCCATATTTGCATTTTCAGGGGGATCAGACAACTGCGATACCGCTTTTCAAACTCATAAATGTTATTACAATAAAAATCCAGAAGTAAGTAAATAACGATGCTAATCATTATTTTGCAACTTATTATATTTTGCTTTATTATTATTTTCAGCATTACTTATTGATATAATGATATCGCAATTGACGCCACGTTATAGTCAGGATAGTGTTACCACATTAATATGTAATCGATTTTCTTTGTTTCTATTGGGTTAATTTATCACGACAGTAATAGAATGTTGTATATCAATTATAAGTAGATAATTAATGAGTTATGAGTAAGCACATGTTTATTACAGTCGATGTAGCGCTACTAACAATTATATGAGAAAACTCTGTAGCAAAAGTATATTCTAAAATTGGTACTGTGATTGGATTAGATATATTATTGCCAACAAATTTTTTAAATACAATAAAATACTTATAATTTAATCTATTTTCACTTTTATTGTCTTTATTGAGTTGCACTTAATAGTTCTTGATATATTATCAAGATAATGGGACTAGCGATTTTCCATACGAGACTGGAGTTAAGTCCATGTATACTTCCTGGCATCTATTATCTGAATTTCCCGTCACACGAAGAAGATACGAGATCATATTGATTTAATTTCGAATAAAAGCGAATAAGATTAAAGATTTTGGTTCTAACGTCATTACTCCGCGCACGTGTGCCACGTTTCTGTGTTGAAATTTAGAGAACATTAGCGTTAACCTCTATACCATTGCAGTCAAAACTACGTATATTGATTTTCGAATCTTCGATAATAATACATCGATTTAATCTCAATTCGAAGAGTTAACGTCATGAAATACATGAAAAATTGTGATACGTACAATCGCATTTGATATGTACTATATTTATAGTCTAATCTCCATTTTATCGTAAGCAGAATCCCAAACAGTACATAAATCCAAAAATCGTTTTTAAATAGCTTAAACAGTAACCTCTGTCGCATTAGATCTTTAAAAAATGACTTTTGGACAGTATATTCTTTTCTGGGCAACAGCAGAGAATATTTGGACCAGAATTATATGGAATAATAACAAAGTTGAAGGAAACGCTTTAGGGTTTTTTTTCTTTTTAAGTGACGTAACGAAAGGTTGACACATTATCTTAGACGTTGCGGCTTTGATATAATTTCGAAGGGAAAACACGTGCTTTCCTAAACTAAGTTACTTACGGTACTTCTAGCTTCCATCCAACTCGCAGAACATGATACTTAAATTTTCGCAGCTCTGTCTTACTGACTGTCAAATTTGTATGATCCGAGAAAATAAGCGTAGCTCAGATACCATGCTTGCTGAAAGTTTAAATAATGAATCGATATATAACATAAGTAAAATTTATATCTACTGTCGTAACACGTAGGTGTTAACCGTACATAATTTATTGAAATAAAATTAATAGATGAAAAATATCATGATTTATCGATTTCAAAGCGGTACTAATTCCCTTAGATGAATTTATCTGTCTATGTAAAAATCGAAAATCACATCCAATAATTATCTAGCTACTTATCTATATATATTGTTGATGCGACACTCCATGTTGAGAGAGATAAACATGTATACCCACAGGAGGGAGTTAATCAGACATATTTATCATAAAGGCTAAGGCCTGCGCCTTGCTAAGAGGCAGTTCAGCATGACTTCTCAGGAAGTCACATAGCCTTGTTTACCCCGCCATATACAATCACTCGTAATAGTAGTAGTCATTAAATAGTTTGTCATATTTATCAGTGATACAGTGCAGCTGAACATGCCGACCGATGAAATAATGTTGAAATTTTGTAAATTATGCACAATATGTATCGTTGTTTTTCCATTATTCGTTGCTGCGGCTAACTTACAACAAAGTGATGGTATGTATTTTTTTAAGCTCCGTTCATCGTAATATTACTTTGTAGGATCAATCCTATGAAAATTGAAAGATTAATATAATTTCTTTAATAAAATACAAATCGATCAACTGTTATCTTCATATATTATATTTCAGACTTAAGATCGTAAATAAATTAACGCTTAACGATGAAAAAATTATTTGCAACAGAGTCATCAGAAAAGTATATTCCCTAAGGCGGGCCAAGCACATTGTAATCTATATTTTGACTGTGGTATAGTGCGTAAAAAAGTTGAACAAATTTAAAGCGTCGAATAACTGAAAAAATACTCATATGTATTCGCATATGAGTAGATAAATAGATTTTAGTTAGATAAATTTTAAATAAAAATTTAATAATTATATACCCAATCAATATATCTAATAATGTAATATTTATCAGTGTAATATTTTATCGGCCGTTAACCTGTTGGGAAATAAATATTAAATAAATAATAAAAATATAACTAAAACCGAGAGCTAATGTCAATAATGCATTTACAATTGTTCTCAGATATTTCACGAAGATCATTGCTACATGTAGAAACGAATTCGTTAAATTGGTTAGGAACAGACGAATCATTCGACAACCCTGTAATAGTACGTTTACTAACAAGAGAAAAGACTGAGGAGAACTGTACGTCACGTTCCATAAATGAATTTCCAAATGATTTATTTACAAAAGCTCAAAGGAAACATGGGGCATTACTGCTCCATGTACTTTTTGCTGTATACTGTTTCACTCTCACTGCATTTGTCTGCAATGATTATTTGTTACCCGCAATGGACTGTATCTGTACGGACCTCAAGATCAGCTCGGACGTAGCGGGTGCGACTTTCTTGGCGACGGCTAGTTGCTTCCCTGAGCTTTTCGTGAACGTCGTCGGGACCTTTTTGACACAGTCCGATCTTGGCGTTGGTACGGTCGTCGGTAGTGCCGTCTTCAACATTTTTGCGATTCCCGCCTGCGGAGCTCTATCTACTGTACAGGTATTTTCATATTTCCTATAATCTTAGTCACATTCGTTGCAAGATTGCAGTGACAATGAGAGATAAGTTCATATCAAAGTAGGCATCTGTAGATAATCAGGTTCACCATTGACCTGTGTGCCTTTTTTTCGTTCATACACAAATTCGACACTTTTCATAGATCTTGACTCATTTTTTTTTGCAAAATATTATTATTTTCATTAATTTGGGAATTACATAACTGTAGCTGCGATTGATATCAATTTTGCTATGTTGAAAGAATTGTGAATTGTATTGTTCAAAGTACGCTCGCTAGATGACAAGGGGTTAAAAAGACTCAACTCGTAACTAAAGTGTATCTTTTAAATGTATACATGCATATATCAGGGCAACTGTCAGGAGGACACACTTTATTGAAAGTGTGTTAATTGCGTGGAACTTCGCGATGAAAAATGTGTATCTAAAGTGGTGTCATATAAATGATACTGACAATTTTTTTTAATGCGATGTCACTCAAATAACTTTTTTAGTAATACAAATTTTTCATTTTCGTAGTTGTCTAACACTCAAGCGACTATACCGAGGAATTAATCAGACATATTTGACATCTTAATTGTACACTGACGTGAATGCCGATTATGTCAACTCCTAAATCAAAAGTACGAATGATGGAAATTATAATCTCGTCTGTACTGATATAAGATATGCATTGACGTCTTTGTTACGTCAGTAAAAATCAATCGATTGAAATAAAAATTGTATGAGGCTGAATACATTTTTCTAATCAAATTCTTACCAACTTACTCAAATTCAGTCACGTTCATTATCATGACCTGGGAAAAACTGTCTACGTATAATCAAATCCAAAATTTGTCTCTGCACGATCTAATATACAATTTTACAAGAATTCACTATCAAACTGTACATTCTATACAAGTAATATTTTCAGAGTAATTTCAGGCATAAAGAAGTTCATTAAACTATTTTAGGGAGTATTACATGTGTAGATATCGCATTTTCATAGTGTATTTTTGTAAAATTTTAGTTCTGATAAGATAGAGAAAAAATTTCTTCTGATTATACTACTATATAATGTAGAGGCGGATACAATTTTTTTTGTGCATTTTGTACAAAAAAATTATTCCTCTTATTGAGCCATTCCGCCGATATTTACTTTTGTAATTTTCTTATAATTCATTCGGGCTTGAGTTCACTCAACTTACACGCTTTAAATAGGCGTACTGTGAAGGAGTACAGATTATATTTAAGTTTAGAATAACTTGTGTATTTTACAGAAATGTATATTTCTAATGCTCGAATTGCTAACTATTCCGGCAGAACTAATTTCTGTAATTTATATTTTCTTTTTTTTTCTAGGGAGTCAAACTTGATTGGTCTGTACTAGCTCGAGACAGTCTTCTGTATACAGTAGCGTTAGGGGCATTGATCATCTCTATGTGGGATGGATATATTACTTCGTACGAAGCAGCATTTCTCACAATACTTCTTTTTACATACTATGGCTTCCTCTTCTTGAACAAAATTATTTACCGATTCTTCCGCAAGATCCTCTCGGGATGTTCAACTCGTTCTGAACTAACGGACGAAAAATGTACGTAAATGCATTTTGAGAATTAACTGATGAAAAGTAGATTAATGACTCCAAAGTTAGGACCGACTGTATAATAGATCCATAAGTTAGATGTGTTTTTTTATCACACAACACACAAATGCAATTTATGTTATATCGTATCATGAAAAAATGTTTTTCCGAATGTGCAAAAATGTTATCTTTACATATATATATTCGATATATTTCCAAAAATTTCATAAATTTCTTTAACAATTCCGAAACTGTTCGCTGTCCTGGAAAGGAATGGCAGACGAAGTGATACAACAAGGAGTAGCGATCGTGAAAAGAAAGAGGCAGTTGTGACCACTCGTGGCTCGCCTTAACTTTTGAATAATTAAATGCATTTTTCAGTAAAAATTAATTTTTTATAATTTATTATATTATTGAATTCAGAAATCTTGAACATGAATCTTGATAAATTTTTATACACTTTTGATAAAGAACAGTGCTGCAAATTTCTCGAAAGGTTATCGATCTTTAGATATACACTCGATATTTATTAATGTTTTCGAATATTCCAAAATATTTCATTTTTTACAGCACCCGACTCACCAACAGACGACCTGCCCGTGGGAACTTACAAGCCTTTTTATCACGGAGAACTAGTGATGGAGTATAGAAAAAGTTTTCGAAAATCCCACAAGAAGGATCCGTCCAACATGGAAGCAAATACTGTAATTCCCGAAGAAACACCAATCGAAGAATACGTAGAGCCAGGTATGAGAAATTATATTAAAATCACATTCTATTATATTTCGTATTAGGTTCGCCTGAGTTTAGTCCATTGGAAGTGGAATTGATATGGGATAAAAAAATTAATTTTCATTCGCTTGCAAAATATAATTATTATCCCCGTATAAAAATAACAATTCATTTTTGAATGTCTTTCTTCGACTAAAGCATTGAATAAGTTGTCGCATCTAAACTCGTGAATCACTCAAGTATTTTTTTCTAATCTCACCTAACCAACATTTCATTCTTCCAGATACCCCATTCAATTGGCCAAAAGGACGAATATTAGAAAAAGCATGGTTTTTATATACTTGGCCATTGAAGTTTATACTTTTCATAACCGTACCTGACACAAGATATAAGAAGATGCGAAATTGCTATCCATTGACCTTCATCATGTGCGTAATTTGGATTGCGATATCGTCTTATTTGGTATCCTGGATGATAACTGTAATAGGCGACACATTAGGTATTGCTGATTCCATCATGGGTATCACATTCTTGGCAGCTGGGGGAAACATGCCTGAATTCATATCCATTATTATTCTTGCGAAACAAGGTAAGAACGATGCCAAGGAATAAGCGATTAAGTCAATTATTTCATAAGCATTTTTAAGAACGATTGGCAACGATAATTAACGATACATTTTTATAGGCAATGGCGACATGGCGATGAGTAATTCATTTGGATCTAACAGCCTCGACATACTGTTATGTTTGGGCTTACCCTGGACATTGAAAACATTCATTTTCAGCACCAATGTAGAAATTGTATCGGGTGCCCTTGTCTACACTGTCATAGGTATAATCATTTGCATAATTGCACTCTTCAGCGTCTCGGCCATGACAAAATTCTGGATAAACAAAAAAGTCGGCGCGGCCTGTCTCGTCATGTACGCAATTTATCTCGTTCTGGCGATACTCATGGAGTCAAACGTATTCTTCTTTGTGAATTGGTCAATGTGCGACGACTGAGAATGATTTTTGATGCCAGATATGAAACTTAGAAACGACTATGATGAATTTCATATCTGGAGTAGGCAATGTGTGATACATACACGTGACGTAGTAACATTAATTTTATGGACATTTGCCTTGTGTTATTTTTTTAACTCACTTAAGACATTACTTGTATTGTTTTCTTCTTCATCGTAATTCCAATGTGTTATTTTCGTCACACATAACACTTCGTACCTGTTCAAAATTTAATCTACAGTGTCGGCCAAATGTATTGGCACAGTGAAATCAGCTTCTGGAGTTCGACCAGAGTTCTATATGAAACAGGCCTCTGTCATATACATATATAGTTTCTATATGAGGTAAATTGCGTTAGTTTTGCGATATAAATTATCGACTCGAGTTTTTTTTCTCTCCACAGTCATTCACGATCAACGATTATCTGATGTGCACATGCAATAACAGATGCGTGTAAAGAAATATTTCTTTAGAAGCGTTTTCTGTTCGGGCCAGAACATTAGTGCAGTAACGTGTTAGAAGCTTTTTTTAATAGCATTATATCCTATGATAGTATTTAATTATTTTTAATGCTCGTTACAGCATTAAGTAGCAAAATATTGTAATTGTATGTTCGAATCGCGGGATACCTTATCACAGGTTATCTATAGGAAAGTTGAATATACAGTTGTATGGAATGGTATATGTACCCTTTTTAAAATTGACGTTATTTCTTGTGAGAGGTATTGGATACGTGATTGTTATTGTGAAGTTTTAGTAGAAATATGCCGGTAATGAAGTATGGGGTATTTTGTCTATGGGTGTTGCATATTTTGCTTCTCAAAAAAATATGCATAAATTATTTTTTTTTCACAGGGTATATACATATATACTCTTTTGGAAAACTGCACGCGACAAAATTGTAATGACAGATTACACTGATACATTTGTTACAGTCACTTGTATCAAGTTGGTGTCGACAAGTTTTAGATGATATTATAAATACGTTGATTCGCATTTATTTTTATTATATTATAGCCGTTTTTAAATTGAGGGTACCAGTAATCAGCTGTCACATTTAGAGGTTATATAATAAATCGTTGTGTAGTTGTTGGTACCTCGTTGAATACAGTACGTTGTCTGTAAATTCGAACTAATTGTCTTTTATCTTCGAGTATGTGTAAATATATTGATATAAAAATAGTATGGGATAAATAAAAATAGATATATTGTACTGAATGAATGAATGAGCAGTTTAATATATCATCGCAAGAAAAATAATGGAATAGGGTAAAGTGAGGAAAGATGGACGACTAAATTTCAGATTTTTAAAAATTATTTTGGTACTCAAAAATAAAATCAGCTACGTAGTTTTTTTGTTTGAATGTCCTTTTTCGGAAAAAATAGTATTTTGCAATTACAAATTTGGAAAAGTATTATGAGATGGTCCATTATTTTGCAAAGTAAAAACGGTCTGATAAGATGGACCACTATAGTTGTGACGATGGAACAATACAGAACTAGTCGGCATTAAATAGTGTACAAATTAAACAGTATTAATTAATGACAATGAAGATAATTGAAGAGAAATGCATTAAATATAATATTATTTAATTCACCTTTTGATATTACTCTGATAAAAAACTATCAATAAATGTTATCGATAGTATTATTTTTTAAATATTTGGGATTGCGTAGAGTATACAACCAAACGGACAATTGCTATTGACGTTTTCTCACGAACAATCTCATTATATTATTCGATAGTTATTTTTATTTCTATTAAAAATTTCTGTTACCTAGTAAATTTGATTAAAAACATAAAAGTAACCTTTAAATGCATGTTTTTTTTGATAAGCTTATTTCAGATTTTATTCATCAAACATATGATTCAAAAAATCTTGCGGTCCATCTTTTCACGCTGGTTCTTCATCATCGACTTTACCCTACTTATATTTTAAATGACAGCGAAGTGTTCGTGAATCCGAAAAAAATACTCTGCCAAACGAAAAATACTCTTTCGCGAAAACAACATAAAACAACGAAGTTATATTTAATTTAGAAATTTCAACTTTTAAATTGTGATAGGACTCTTGAATATATACATATATATATATACGAAGCCATGTAGCGTAGCCATTGCAAATGATATTATAGAAGAAAAAAAATAGACGAGAACTATCTACAGACGTATTATAAGCGCAATAATAAATACAAAATTCGATACGTACTCATTGTTACTGTTTCATTAAATTTATTTATTCTATTGAAGAATGTATCCATCGTACATCTTAGGTATAAGAGTAAATAAATATAGTAAAAATTCAATATAGAAGCATTACCAAGAAAGAGTGTTCACACAGGCGTAATATCCCAGTCTGTTAAGAATAAATAGAAATAATGGTATAATCGCAAAAGTGTATTTTCTATTATATCCTTCAAAATCACTAAATAATCAAAGATATAAAATAAAAAGTAAAATAGAGAAATCTACGTCGCGATTAAAACTTTATTAAACAATTTGCCTTTCACTTAACAATATAGAAACAATATTAGCCTTAAATAGAGTGCATCAAAAGATCACAAAGTTTATAATATATCTGATATATGCATCCGTAATTAATAGCTAATTTTTCACCTTTGCGTTTAACACTTGAAAAATTTATATTCAGCCGCCATATGGCAACGATCGACTCTTGCACTATTTTGCAGTGAACCGGTGATGCGCAAAACTAAATTTATTTATTTATTTATTTGCTCATGCCTTAAGCTCTGTCCCAATAATATTCTATTGCGGAGTTGGTAATTGCTGGGTGATACAATAAAATTATCAACAGTGCGACTGTAGCGTTTACATCCTCGATGACACTTGTATTCTTTCTCTTGATGTACATAAACCAAGATTATTCACGTTGATAGGAGTATAAGAGTGAAGTTGTTAAAGGATGCTTTTAAAAGTTATAAAACTACATGTATTCGTCCGCAACTTCTATAAAATGTTCGAAGGTCATGAAAATGTTTACCGTAGGTAGAAAAGTAATCGCGTATTACGACAATTACAATGTACAAATTTATCTCATTTGCACTATTCAGTGTAATGCAATGCGTATAATGTAATGGAATCTTTGTATAGAATTATTGTGACATACAATCTCACCATAGCAGAGTTACCCAATAAACAAAAGTTGGTCCGAAGGAAGTCGTAGTGAAGTTGGCAACTCGAACTTTGATTTTCAAAAAAAATTACCAAGAAGTTCCTTTAAGGCGGACCGAAAGTCCAAAGTTAAATGAATTTCGTGTATATCACAATCAACGTTCACATAATAATCGAATAGAAGTCACACTGTAAGTTTTAGAAATTGTAAACTGTATGCCGAATATTATTCCTCTAGAAAACATCAATGGGAGTTTTACTCCTGACTGGTCAATGCTTTTTGGAACATCGGGGTTAAAATAACTTCTGTAGGATTATTCTGTGGTCGACTTGAGTATCTTGGGCGAGGTATCATCGCTTCTTAAACTTTTGGTTCGTTTTAATTTTTCAAATTGATCTTTTTTCTTTTCTACGCATCAAACCTCTAGGAAAATCGTAGCAAATTTCAAAAGCAAAAAGCTTCTTTCTCTTTGACACCGAATGTTACATTGTAACGTATTATTCTCATTCATTTATTCGCAATTCGTTGTTAATTATCCAATCGTTAACTCTAAAGCGTTGAGCAGAGTTCTATCTCGAATCTATTATATATAGATACTATAGAACATAGTAGAACATTAGAATTTGTAACGCTAATATCCCGGTCACTAGTTACTTGAAAATCCATTGGACAGTATGATTAATTTAATCGTTATAAATGTGTTCTTTGCTGTCTGTCTGAGTTTTAATTTTATTAACATACCCAGAAATTAAAATTGATTTAAAAGATAGTTCAGCCGAATTGTGAAGCAATGATCTTGACCAATGTTTGACTTTTCGAAACACTTCACAGTAAATACATTCTTGTGAAATACGTAATACTGTCAGCTGTTTTATCATCAGCTCCAAACATCATCATTAAATGATTAAAAAAAAAATGAAAAAAAAAGGAAAAATCATATGCAACGTGGATCAACGAGAAAAGAGAGAATAGATGAAAAATGGATAATCGATAAGGATCAAGGACATGGGAGATGAGACGGAGAGGTGAGCATATTCTAACAATAAACTTGTCTCTTAAATTATGATTATTAAGTAATTTGTAAAACTAGATAAATAGAAATTGTGTAATGATATCTAAGGCATAATGTATGTGTCTATACCTCTAAAGAGATTTTAAGCTTGCAACCGATCTGGATGCATCACTAATTATAACAATTTTCGTAATAATTTATTAACGCCATTAAGGACTAACTGTCTTAAGCCAACTCTGATCCGTCAAACTCTGTAAGAAATTTTCGAATTATTGGAAAATTAGGAGAGGGCGTTTCTCTAATCTAATGTGAGTAAGTTGAATGTGTCAGGTAGTTAAAATCTGAAAAAGTTGATTATGGAAATTGCGTCGATAACTTACTTATGTTAGGTATGCATATTGTGGAGACTATTTTGAGAAGGACTAATTGTGTATAATAATATAGACATAACGATAGAAGGTTTATGCTCAAATGTCTTTGCCCCTGGTGTAAATATATGTTTTTAATTTTCAATATTTCTTTCTCCGTGTCGTATTACGTCCAGTAAAAAGTATATACGATGCCCGAGAAGATTTTTTTCATTAACATTGCGCTAAGCGCGGATACTTATACACGCTTATGTGTGTTCCAGTAGAATACAGAATCTTCATTGTTATTAATCCTATCGTTATCCGTTATCTAGGTTTGTCGTGAATTTTGGGCAACCTACTTTATCACGTTTAAATTGAATATTATCGTCAATCAACTTTTCGTATTCTTTAATCTAGATTCGTCTAAGTCTGAGCACTGAATGATTGAAAATATAGTACTCGAAGGATAACGATGACGCCTTAACATGTTCCTCGTGATCGTAAATCGTTATATCTACCTAGAGTGAAGTAGCTTGAAAAATGTATCTTAATTAAAAGATCTCGTCCATGTATCATACTACGTATTTTTTTTGTGAGAATTGCCATTTCATGGAAATGCCCTAGAAAGAGTGTCTGTGATTTTTTTAATTGTCTTTTATATGAATTTGCAATTATTTTACCATGGCATTTACCGTGTACATTACGGTACTGCTTTCTTTCGTGCACTATTAAATATCGGTAGTAAATGTATGGCTGACGTTAAAAAATCGTATCTCGCTTGTGATAATTTATTGGAATTTTTTCCCTTATCAATTAATACGTAATTGTAACGAATTGTACGATCGAAAAAATTGCCGAAACAGCGCGAAAAAACATTAAATTTTATTATCGTCGCCCCTTTCGAAATCTACAAGTTGTTCGATTTCAGTCGCTGGTGTTATTCGGAAATTGCAAGATTTATTGAAATCACATTTTCAATAGGAATAATTAACATTTTTCAAAATATCGCAAGTTTATGATTCGACTAGAAAATTTGAATTACTTCAAGATTCATCGCCCATGAAAGAATATACCAATCGAAGCAAGCGTTTTTTAAATTCTACTCATGAATCCGCAGCTTCATTAATACTCGTATATCCTTATTGAAATTTCTTTAACCAGCTTGAGCTCATCACCAATTCCAGTTAGCCCATTCGTAAGCATTGCTCAAGTGAAACTTTTTCAAAACACTAAAGACCAAAATCTGGTCTACTTCTCAAACAGCCTCAAACTTCAAAAACTCGTATTCGTTGCCGACCAATTATGCATAAACGTGCAAATTCCTTCTCCCTTACACGTCCTTAGTAATCGTCTTATTTGTCGCCAAGTGCCAGGCAGATTAGAAAGATTTCTGTTGCATCAGCCAGAGTGTCAAACAAACAATTGAAATTATCTCTTCATTGTATCTCGCAGAAAGGAAGCTTGTTGTTGACTTCTTTGGTCTGCTCGTGATCTTGACTGTGGCCACCCTCGCTCTTCGGACTACCACCCTCTTCAAGGGAGCCCCCACCGGCACCGTGGGGGCAAATCGATTGTCATCTAAGCGCCAGAGTGGATACCATTGGAGGCCGGGACGGTTTGTTGTCGAGTATTCTCTCGATCTCGTTCATCATGTTTGCGTTGAGCTTTGGAATGAGCTAGGATCACACAAGAACAAAACAATGGTTATTAGAGCCGCATGACATTGCGATGCTTGAGAAAAGCTCAACGCATAGCACAACATACATATATGTATATCTGTAGCTAAAAAAAGGATCTCCTATACCTGCAAACTTTGTAAACTCTCGTACAGTTGATCTATGTTGGAGGCTCCGAGAAGAAGGCACTGTACACTTTCGTTCTTTAAGGACCAGGCGATGGCCAGTTGTCCAAAGGAGCATCCCAATCTCTCAGCCAGAGCGCAAACGTCCCTTAATTTGTCCGAGTACTTGCGCGCTTCCTCGTCGACGGTCTTATCTTTCCACGCGTACTCCTGCATCAATGAGATAAAACGTATTATTTGCCTGGGATAGAACGTCAAAAAGTAAACCGCCTCCAAGTCGACGATCTTCGAAGACGTACGAGGAAACGCACCTCTTTGTACAAAGATTGGGTTTCATCCTCGGTCCAACTGAACGAGGAATACTTATTCTGAAAATATAAAGCGAATTACTCGCAGATAAATTTAAATCACAGTGACAACTTCCGCGTACAGATGTCGAATAAATTCTCGTAACACTTACGAGTTTATGAAAAATATTTTTCCACATAGATAAACAATGTCTTTAAAGTAAAGACACAATAAAGTACTATCCGTCTTTGAAATATTTTATTGCGTCTTATCATTACCTTGTATGACGATCGAGAAAGGAAAGACATTCCGGAGTCATCGGGTTTCGCTGAGACCATCCCGATTGTTACAGTTGACCATGCCATTAGACCAACTCCTGCAATAGATCGTTAATTTATAAAATTCTAATCTTACTGGAAATTCATCAGTTCCGATCCCATTTTAAAATCTATCACATTACCAATTTTATTGTACAGTTCTGGCATGTAAAGCTCTGGTTTGTCTCTGTAAAACAGATGGTACTCCGCCTGCTCGACGATCGGAGTGACGCAATTGAACTGCCTGCAGTTCGTATAAGCCTCCATGATTTCCACAGGGGACCATCGCGACGTACCCCAATACATCACCCAACCTTTACTTATTACGTAATTCATAGCACGTACTATTTCTATAACAATTAGACAATATGACGTGAAGAAATTTGAACCAGAGCAAACGTATTATGTGCATTCGGTTTAAACTGTATACAACTTGCTTTACGTATTGATACATATCTACTGCGTATGTGATAAACTGTCCCATTAATTAATATTTTAATAATAATAATAACAACATGATTGACGTATAGTCAAAATAAACAGAGATTATACAAATTAATATCTGCATCATCTACAAAACACCGTTATCTATGTGCGTATAGACCAATAAACGTAGTTCAAAATCCACACAAAATTTTTGATA
This sequence comes from Calameuta idolon, assembly GCA_030142285.1. NCBI lineage: Eukaryota > Metazoa > Arthropoda > Insecta > Hymenoptera > Cephidae > Calameuta > Calameuta idolon. The sequence goes on along the minus strand of JARQSV010000262.1, from coordinate 506,814 downwards.
AGATGTAATAATTTTTTAAAACTTACCTTCCATCGGGCACATTGGATCAACTTTATGAATCATGACTATGTCAATATAAGATAGTTGTAATCTGACTAAAGACGCTTGCACGGATTCAATTATGTGCTTGCGAGATAAGCCCCGCCCTTCGGTCCTATTAATAGACAAATAAATATATTATTAATGCCGATTGATATTAACAATAATAATTATTCATTGATACATTTAATACAAGAACTCCATAGAATACGAGATATTAGATAAGAACTCAGTAAATATTCCCTAGATGGATATAGACTCTTTCAATGATTCATCTCTAAGAATTTCAATGAGACGTCGATAATTTTTTTTATTTTCAAATGATGCATATCTCTAGTAAAATTTTTCTTATCGCATCCTCCTGACGTACTTATGACTAGTTCTATAAACGTAACCACATGACAATGCAAGCAATAATTGAAATTTAAAAAAACGTGTATACGAGATCAGACTGCAGCTTACGTAAGATAATTCATGAAATTAATTATAGAAATAAGAATGTTGTGATATTGAAAAAAAAATTATTTAACGAGTGTCATTAAAGTTTCGCCAATTGAAAATCAGCTCAAATATGATGATCAAAATAAATATGATGATTACTATAAACGCATTTGATAGTACACCAAGTAACCGAAGTTCCAGTTTCTTAGATTTGTGTCAATCGAATTATGTAATGTCGACGAGAATTTTAAATGTAATTCAGATTTAACCTACTTGGTATTCCAGTATATTTTTGTGGTAACGACATAGCTGGAACGATTCCAAGCACGACGTAAAAGGATGCGTCCCAATTGTATCTCTGCGCGGTGTCCGCTATGGGCTTCACTCAGATCGAACACATTAATCCCACTGTCGTATGCCAGAGCCACAACAGCTTCCGCTGTTTCCTCGCTACTGCAACCTCCTACGCCGCCAAAGGTTGTCCACGTACCTGCATAACGTGACAGCGTGAAAATTCGAAATACATCGTAGAACAAATGGACGAAGATAATAATCACAATAATTACACGTTTATAAATACATTATATAGTACAATGTCAATTGGATCTCATAAGGATACATCTGGATGTAATAGTGAAACGAATTTTTTTTTACTAGAAAATCAAAACGTCACATCGCTCGACAGGTCACATATATGCCGATAATTGAGAATTAAACGTTGCTATAGGCCGAACACGAAATTTATAGCGTTTCCAATTCTGACTTTGTTGTTTGATTGACTTTTAATTCGCGATTCGATAACTCCAGGTTGTTTGATTTGTTGGGAATTCTTTCAACGTGTACTCGTCCATATTCCATATGAGTACACGTGTGTCAGAGACGTATATGAAAGAGGTCATAAATGGTAAAATTTATTTTATACGGCTTGGTTATATGTATAGACCAACAGTGTTCTTATTTTGCATCCTTTTAAAGTATTCAATATTACGTAAAGTTGGTGTCTATCCGATTAATGGAAAACAGAAAACATGGAAGACCTAGAGCGACATTCTTACTATAGTATATTAGCTGCACTGTCAGTTGTATTTTCTTTTTTTTGTATCGTCGTTTCAAATTACAAAGAATTTTACGATACTTGACAATACAATTTTTCATAAAAATTTATATATTTATGGAAAAAATTTAAGTATCATAATTATTTTTTTTAATATTTTACTATTTTTTTATTGAACATTTACAGATCGGATGCACGATCGGACATGTGTCGATGTTATCATTGAAATCGCATAATCCACATACTTGACATATCAAGAAATCTCATAATTTGTATCTTCCTATGTATATAGATATAGTTGCGATCAACGTTCAAGTTATTGCAAAGGTTACATTATCATAAATACAATATCTTGGTATAGATAATTCGTATATTCTATCATTTTTTTTTGTATCAGAAATCTGTTAACGCGTTAAAAAAGATATTCTGATTAAACAAACATATTCGGTATCAATAATTATATCTTTATCTAAATGCTTGTCACGATTAACAAAGCCTTCAATTTCGTGATAATATACAAGATGAGGGTCATATAATAGATTCTTATTGAGATTAAACGTACAAGTAAATAAAATCTCCTTAAAGCGAATTATGGTTTCACGTTGAATTAAATATTTTTCTCATTTTACATTTTTAATCTCTATGGTTTGCGTTAATGTTTTCAATTAAAAAAAAATGTCTAATGCATCTAGTCATGTCAATGTATCAAATATATAAAACTGCTTGGAGATTAAAATAGATTAAATGAATGACGTAAGTGATAATAAAATGTAAAAATAGTATTTTCCAGGTTTTACGATTGAAAATAATAATAAGAGGCAATAATAATAGTTTTGTTGTTTTACAAAGACCACAGAACACATGGTAAATTTGTTTCATATCCGAAGTATCAAAAAGCTTCAGCACATAAAAAGACATCTTGTCCAATAGGCTATTATAAGGCAAATCTTCTAAAAATAATTTCCACAGCAACAAATCCTAAGACGAGCTACAATTGTAGTTTAATAATAATAAAATACTTAAGTATTTTATATTGACATTTGAAAATATTAGGAGGTCTGTTCTCAGGTCTGACAATAAAAATATGACGATACCACATAAAAATCTGCAATTGTAACATGAGCTTCCAAGTACTTGATTGAATAAGGGAATAAATATTTTTTTTTAAATCGTCACTGTTTTGCCTTTCCTGTAAATAGTTAACGCGTATTTTTCATAATCCGATTATAATTCTACTGGTTATAAAATTGAAAATGAAGCAGTATGAAATTTCAATTGATAATATATTTAAATTTATCGAAGCGAATTTTGATTTTGGGCTGTTATCAGTCGCGCGGACTGAAGCGTCAATATGAATGATTCAAGCAGCGTAGATACTTGGAAACTGGCAACTGACGTTAAAGTGAAAATAAAAGATTGGCACAACGTGTGCTCATAAGAGTGACTGATCGTGACCACAAAGTTATTGGAAAACGTTGTAGCGGTCCTGTAGCCTTTAGATGTGTGAAATACAGTTATTGGTACAACACTATAGTTATTAATCAGTTATAAAATTTAATATCACGTACTGAGATTACAATAGAAAACGCAATAATTAAAATTAAGTTTTTAAAGCATCAACCAAGTTAGAATTTCGTTATTCAAGCTTGCACATATGAGTATTATGATAAAAATTATTTTCTTAGGAAATTGGAATTTTATACTTTTATTTTAAATTCGAATTTTATTATTGTTAAATTATCTTTTCATTTTTAACGTATCGTATTCAATATAATCTTAACCTTTACTTTGCACCATTAGTCTGACAAATCCCTATTGTAACAAATTTGATATTTTACAAAGCCAAAGTCATCAAGATTGTACATACTACTTCCTGTTCCTAACGTGTATTCTCTTACTCTTCTTTGTTACACGAAGAAGATCAATTAGGTACTTGCAATTCAATGCCGTAAGAAGAATGAAGGAAGGATCCACTCGTATCAAGTATTATCGACGTAAGTACTCGGAGTCAGTCAATATTGTCACAATATTTAAGTTTCCACAATACACCTATTTCACTTTGTACAGTACTTAGTAAAGAATTTCAATACGCTGACCAAATAAAAATTTTTGAATAAAAATTTCTTGTTATTTTCATTACATAATATTCGCACGAGTAGATCATCGTAAGTGATTAATAATCATTGCACAATAAACGGCTGCGAAAAAATCAATTTACATACATATATAAGACAGTATATTAATAGTTAACAATGAATAGATGATTACAATCCAGAATTACATGAAAACCAAAAAAAAATATAACAGGTGCATAAAGCAAAGGGAACATCAAAGCTATGATCGATCGACGAGTAAAGTGCGTGACATAAGGGACTCTTGCGTATTGAAAGTCATAAAGAGATGGCCCCTCGGGAATATATTTTACTCGTGGAAAGACTATACACGAAGCACGTCGAAACAAACGTAACTATACATCATTGCGACAATAAACACGGCCACTCTTCACAAACACGAGAGAAGGATTCAATGTAATATTATTCAAATTAAATATTTACCATAAAGTGAAGAAAGTCTATACTCCAAATGTAACAATAATGGAATATAACAGCAGGTTCTTGTAATTAAAGTAAGAAATGAATTGACTGTAGATCACCACCATGTAATAAGGATTGAATAAAATTTCATTAAAATTAATTTTGACTATTACCTTTTTTTTTTCTAAATAAATATGGTAATTCGATTTAACAATGTGTATGTAATAAATATGGTATTCGCACTAATCATCAGATGGGAAAGTATCATATGTGCGATAATAGGAAAGTATCTACGAGAAGAGAGGGGTGACGTTTAGCGTACCTAATCCAACATTGGAAACACGTAGACCGCTTTTGCCCAAGTTGCGGTAGCGAATACCTGGCGAAGGATGCTGTAAGCGTTGTGCCTGTGCAGCAATGCAGTTGGTCAGCAATTGTTCTTTAGTCCCTGCCGTGGTACTGCAGTTCACCCCAGAATCTCCGCCGCCACCACCGGCATTAAATTCTTCCATGCAATCCAAACTCGCTATCGGAGCACGACACCTGTCACATATCACAATTAAAAATTTCAATTTAACCATAGAAGATCTTGCCATCTCAAGATAGTCACGATAAGCATTACAGAGAATATATGTACATGTATTATATGTTACTAAAATCTCACATTGGGAAATAAAGCACCTAAAAGAGAAAAGTGATAAATAAAAAATAATATATTGCATGCTATTATTATCACATCTAATTCAGCGTATGACATAAGACTCGTAATTCGCATGGATAGAATTTAAAAGGTAATTTAAAAATATTCATATAAATTAAAGTCTTATCAATTTATATATCGGATGCTAAAGAATTTAATCGATTCTGTGTCTGAGGATACTAAGCAGATTTAATTACAGTTGTAGCAGCTGTTCGGCAGCCAATTCCAACAGACTTTAAAACTTAGTATTTTTCTGTTAAAATTTTTTCGAAGTCGCAAATTTTATCACGCGAACACCAATATTGTTTTAATCAATAAACAAAGGTAAATAAAAGCTCAAGGAATCCAACTTTGTGGCAGTGCTCGTACAGTTTGTACCACTTCTAAAGCCAAACTGGCTTACCCCCACCTTGATACTGCATTCCTGCAATGTATAAGTATGCGCTCCTGCCTTGTTTCCTACTTAAGTTTCCGTCAGACGCACGCGCCTTGCAGTGAAATCCGCGTGCTAGGTAGTTGTGACGTTTCACTGACAGTTTCCCCCAAGAATACCCGAATGGTAACGCGATTCTGTTTTCCTTTAATCCGTTTTATTGGTCAGCCTGTTCAAAAAACGTTGAAACCTTTAAAACTTCCTTCTGGTACTATGCGGGACGTCGAACGGATTGGTACTGGTCTGCAGAATCTCTTCGCCTATCCCGGAACCAACGAGGATATATAGAAGTATACCGGACCGGGCAGCTCCAACACCCATCCCCTTTCCGACAGGTTCTGCCCTCTACTGAAATACTAATTTCCTGGGAACTTCACAGCGTTACGAGTTTCTAAAGACTCACGGTACCATGCCTTTTATTGATAATTAATCAGACGCACTCATGTGCGATTACAATTATTTAAATTTGGAATTGAGATATCTCCAGAATCTAAGCGTCATTCAATTATTACTATGACTGAGGGAATTAGGAAAATATAAAAATTTTCAATCACAATATTTTTCATAGCTCAGTCATTAACATTATAAGACTCAGCGATATTTATTATATTTTTATCTAACAATTTCCACTCAATCTTTTCTACCTGATTTTACGTTCAAAAATTTTTTATATTAAAAAAATCATAAAGTTATATCTAACACAAAATAATCAAGAAGATAAGTGATATTTTGAATTTTATTAATTATAAATAATGATTATTCGATAAGACACGATCTCACGCTTGATACAGAGATATTCTGTAAATATATTTAACTCTTATGTATAATATGCATTGATTTCGTGCTATTTATCGATACGTAAAAATGTCAATAAAACTATGAAGAAAATTAGTCATAAAAATTATTCTACGAAAACTCAACAAGGAATTGATTCTGTTAAAAAAAATCGTACCGATAAATCGTAGGCAGTGGGTACGAGTCGTCATCTTCCATACTGCTATTGGTGTTCGCGTTGTTGTTTGTGTCATTTCCCGTATTCGAACTATTTCCAAGATTGCATAGCATTAAGTGTGACATCACTGGCGAAACGACAGTTACAGCCGAACGAATACGAATGCGACGCGTTGTGAAGCGCAGAACCTTGAAAAGTACGCGATCAGGTTCGACAGCATATGACAACTTCCATTATTTTTCAAAATGTAACCGACAAGACCGTCCGTAGTTGGTTATAGACCGTCAGCTTACGAATCAATCCTCATAGTCGGCCGTAACGATACTTATACCGTAAATGAACACTAGAATTACACACATATATATATGTATGTACGTATACACATACATATACGGTACATATGGTGTGACAGTCAGATCGATTAAGCGAATCAATGTATTTATTATTGCACATACGATTTAGGCACTAGTTTATTGAATCATTTATAGGCACCGTTTAAGAGAGATCCCCGTGGCTATTGTGTTGCCGTTATTATTATTATTATCGTCGTTATCATCGTCATCATCGTCATAATCCTTGATTAGGATTACAACGACTGTTCATATTTTGAGTAATTATCCAAAATTACTATTTACAAGATAGTCGATATGAACCTAGATATGTGAGACGATTCATTCGATACCTATAACCCACTTCTTCGGAACACGCGATTCGCGGCGGCGATGACGAGGTCGACGTCGACCATCGAGAGATATCTCCTTGTAGTGTTACACCCTAACCTTACGGATGATATACGTCATATAATGATCTAGAATACACATTAGGTACGGTAACGGAGATAATGGCTTTTAGAAAGAAACACACACAAATGGTAAATGAAACGTTAGTAAAAATATGTTTAACGGCAAGTGTTGTGCTCTCTGCGCGCGGTAGGCAACACTGCGCGGCTTTCAGGTACCGCACAAGAGGGTGAGATTCTCCCTGACGTGGAAAGAGGGCAGCAAGAGCGCATGACTCCGTCGCATCCAGCAACGCATGGATCGACTCCTTTCTCCTCTATTAATATATACCTGCATACGGGCACCACCTTCGTGGCCACCAACGTCGCCACCACCCTCTACTCACCAAACCCCGCTTTGCTTTCTATCCCCACCGACAATCTCTACTGTAATATCCTATCCTCGTCGCTCCGCTTCGTGTCTTACCCAGAAGCTTCCGAAGTTCCCCACCATTACGGCAGCTCCGCGCCACGGTAACTATGCCGAACCAACGGACTCGCCGGCAACGCCGCATTGCGGATCTGCACGCTGGCATCACGACCAACCCCATCTTCAATCGGGGAACCTAGCAACCTACCAACCTATCAACCTACCTTTTCTCTCCGACCTACTGACTAACCTATCTTGCAAATATCTCACCGAATTCGAGGTTATACCGATTGCGAAGTGTCAAGGACCTAAACTGACATTCTCCGTCCGAGCGTCTGATTCTTGTGGATTTAACAGAAGGGTGGGGAAAGCTTCGGACGTCATACTCCATATTCGTTTTTTCTCTCACTCTCTTTCTCTTTACATCCAACTATCTATCTCCTTTTTATTCTCTTCTTTTTACCAGAGGTCATTTTTTTTCTCTCGTCTTATCTTCTCGATCCCGTTACACTTGTTCGCCCTTACCTTGTCTCTCGTCCTTTATCCCATTACCGTTATCCCCGCTTGTTCAGACGCGATAGCGATTGCTTCTGTCATAGCAGCTTTTTCCACGTTAGTTTCTTTTTCCCCCTTTTTTGCTGTCTACCGTACCGCGTTGTTCGCTTCGACGAAGCTTCGATGGGAAATCAGCGAGGGAATTCTTTTTAGAACAATCGATCGACGTGCGACCTGGATCCCAGCAGTTTCGTCTCGATCTTATCAGTATCGATATGCTTCCGTCACAGAATATTCTTCTTTTTGTGTAATACTTGCGCATTCATCTGTGAAGGACCAGGTAATATATTAATTCAATTGATCTTTACTGTCATCATTTTTCAAAGTTATTTATTGCGTAAATAATTATACTCTCAATCGGACATAAGATGTTTGTGCGTGCAATAACCTAACCGTGATGCTGATAAATGGATTAAATCCTCAAACAAAATAGTTACTTCGGCTACTGTTTTACTATTGGATTATTGATTGTACGTAAGTTAGAATTCTGAACGCTGTGTGTTACAGTTACTTGGAGCGTGGGTGGATCAAGTTGTTTTAGAAGGCTAAATCAATGTAGGATACAAGTGTGAATACTAATCTATATCATCAATCATACTCGAAAGAAAATAGACGGATCGCATTAAAAATTGGCACATCAACCTGTCGATTTCAATATTTCTTAATACACGGCACTATAATAGAAATCATATAGCTAGTTAAACTTCTGTAACAGCTGAAAATCTTTTTAATATTTAATGTATATTTTAATGACGAAAAATAAACAGTGATTTTGAGAAATCATTTAATCTTGCATTAGCTTCGTCGCATTATATATATATGTATATATATGCACGACAGATTTACTCGTCAGAATTATACCAAAAGAAATACTCATAAATCGTTTAAATTCATTTTTGAATAAGGCGATATAGATTTAGTGCCTACCTCCGTTGTTAAACACATCGAGCAGTAAGATCTTCCGTCTGGCCATTTATAATAATTTATTACAGATATATTAATCTTAATTTGTAAATTAACTAGCTACATAGTTGCGTATGTGTTCTAATGTCAGTGCGTGATATTAAATACATCGAAGATCAATATTAACGGTGTCCTTTCAATTTCAACATATGGTTAACGAGTTCGCGGGCAGTTCGCTGCCTGTGATGGGTCAAATTTTCATACTGGAAAAAATATCAATTAAAGAATCGTTCGTCCCGATAAAATTATACCCTCGATAAAAATAGTGATTGCGAGAAAAAAAAGGAAACGAGCTAAACGTGATATAACGTTTAAAAAAAAAATCTTATATAATTCGTGATCTTTCAATGTATCCTGCTGTAAAAATTGAACAGTAATCCTAAAAGATACGGGACAAGATACTCGTACGCGTAATCGCAGAGTTACTAGAATCGCATGAGTATTAAAAAAAAAGAAAAATGAGAAAATAGACCATACCCAAAGAAAACAAAAATTTTGCATCTTTAATCCAAGGCTTTAATGGGCCTTTCGTATTTCTGTGCTTACACATATACGTTCATGTAAAGCTTCCTTTGAAGCTGTTATTAATTGTAATAACTCCCTCGATGATCGATCTATCGATCGCCTTCGATTTTATGATCGCGTGTCCACTGCCTTACTTGTCATATGTCTAGTGAAACTTTGTGTCTGACCGTTTAAGGTATGTAACTACTTCGGAGCGAAGACGTGCATCATCTCTCCGTATAGGCGTGAGCAACCGTTAGAACGTATTTTATTACTGATCTAATCCGTAAGGTAGACAACTCCTTAAATGTAGGGGTGTTATAATTTAATAATAATGCAATACCTAGTCGATATTACGCTAAATGACAGACGTATAAAATGTGTTGTTCCTCAACTCTTTATCATAATAAATGTAATATTAAAACTGTACACACAAAAAAAATTCTCATGTAATCAATATATAAGCACCCTTCCTCACTTTATCGTGTTTCGCAGGTTCGAACAGGGAGAGCCTACGACAGTTAGAATCGTCGGAACAGATATATTCGGTGTGTGCGTCCGATGCACGATCATTTGACCGTCCTCTGACAAGTGGGCAGATTCACCCTAAAGAATACATTGAGCTCGATCAGGGAGGCCAGAATGAGAAATACTGCGTACATACAGAGACAGGCCCGGCCTACTTTTCTATCTAGCTGAAATTTATTCGACGCGAACGCAATGTATAGCATCATTAGCGTCGATAGTAGAGAAATTGCGCTGTACTCGAGGCCACCCGAGTTTATGCTGATATAGTGCTTTCCTGGTTGCGTAGGAGAGAAGGATGACTTGATCAGCCAAGGTAGACCCAGGCAGAGTAGAATATCGAATGTGTTTGAACCAATCGAATTGCTTATGCCCATGGAACCATGACCTGAAAATTAAACACTCGTGTTCTCGAAGTGTCCTCGACTATTGTAAAAGTACTTTCTGCTAATATGAATTTATATGGTTTTTTTTTATTTTAGGGAAGAAGCGGCTTTCCAGGAATATACGTTGTTATGGTCATTGGATTTTTGCAATTGATAGAGCGGATTAACGTAAGTGATACCTTGCTTCGCTACAATCACGCTAGATACCGCTTCCGGGACGCTGGTTCCAGCTGCGAGGAATGTGATACCCATTACAGAGTCTGGTATTTTTAACGTATCACCTAAAAGTCACATTGTTCTATATCTCCAACTGAGCGTTATGTTAACTATGCGCTTACTTTTATGAAATTCGTAAAATTTACAAAAAAAAAAAAGATGAAAAATTTCACAAGACACTTACCGATTATCGTTATCATCCATGCAACAACGTAACTTAGAGATCCGATCCAAATGATGCACATAAGAAACGTTATGGGGAACCAATTTTTGAAACGCGGTTTATTGCAATCCGGTATCGTGCACATGAAGACCAAATGTATCGGCCACGTGATTACCCAAGCAGTCTTGCGTATCCATCCACCACGTGCTGGCCATACTAGAAGCTCGTATTCATAATCTAAAATAACTTGAGTGATTAAAAATGCGATAGCACCAAATTTTTACGAACTCTGAAGGATACGGTGTAGTGCACTATGAAATAGTTGAGTGGAATTGAATTTTTTTAAAATAAAATATCAAACTATTTTGAAAGAAACATTATTTTACGTCTTACCAGGGTCATGATTTTCTTCTTGAGTTTTCGTACCACCATTTTGCAATGGGACATCAATAGTTGCCACTTGTTCCACGCGGTCGCCACTCGATTGTAACTTATCTGGTCTGGACAGATGAACTTCTCCGGCGTCTCCTACAAACCAATATCAAGATTACAATCCAGTTGCGCGGCAACTGATCTTAATGCTATATGTATCTTTTATTGCAGATTAAAAATTATTCTCAGATAAAAAATAATAAAATTCTAATACAGTAACTGTGTCGAACAATCTTTTAAACAATTTTTACATTACGATTATTATTTATCCTGTCACTTAACCTATCACGTAAGAAAAACAACAATTTATCTCATCTCGCTTCTTACGTTGATTATTGACATCAAAGACGTTTCGACTGTTTTCCTAATATCAGCCACCTCATAAATGACTGTCCTAATCGATAGACGTTGGCAATCAAAGGTACAACAAAAAAATCACAGAGACGTTATCTCGAACGTGCCAATTTGCCAATACCTCAAACAATGCTAACACTGTCACTTGTGATAACAAACAACTGTGTAGACATTTAGATGTTGTGTAATATAGAACGGTTCTTGAACCTGTCAAGTGACAATTTTTCCTTATACGACCAAGATATCATATAAAATTTTTGAGCTCATACGAAATGCTTTAAATATATGCCTAACGCTCGTAAAATATCCTGCGAATATTTTTTTATATTGTAGCAACCAACCATAGTTTCAAAAGCCCAGGCACAGAAGGGGAGTTATATATTTTTTATTGAAATATTTTAATACATATCAATATTATCCGGCAGTCGTATTTTATGGATAAAATTTTTAATATTTTTACCTGTACCGATATGGCAGTCATCAGATGACAGCTGACTGTTTTTCGTGCGAAACCTGGTACACCGTTGAAAGGATTTGTCCCAGTACATGACAGCTATGTAAACGATGTATAGTAGTACCAATGTTAATGCCTCGTACCACTCAACACGTTCATCGTGGATTATGCAGATTAAGATGGCTACTGTTACTCCATAAGCAAGGCAATCTCTACTGACAGGCCACCAATCCAATGGAACGACCTGCATAACGTTATTATTTTCCAATGAGTAATATAAGAACTTGGTAATCTCTCTTACGTACACGATATACGTATATATATTCGTTGGGGAATTATCAAAATAATATGACGTAAGTCACTGATATTCTGCCAGACAAAGACTTCCATATTGTAATGTAACTCCGCAATGGACGCAGATATTTCCATTTAATTATCTCGAAATTGAAATTTCGAAGTGTACGCGACGCGTCGAAAATAAGATAACGTGAAAAAAATCATTTGTTAAAAAATCACGTGCTTTAGAAAAAAAAAGGTGTCGCGAAAAACCAAAAGGTCAAAGAATCCCGTGTCTCTCTCAGATACGTGTAAGATGGTCCAGGGTAAGATATATTTTCTATACCTAAAATACCACTAAATTTTATAGACTTGCGTGAAAATTTGCTTTGACCTCATGATCTAACCTCACTCCGATGAGCCATCCTTATCTTCATGAACCTGTACAGCATACAAGTACGCATCTCAATTAGCCCTCGAATCTGATATACTACATTATCGAATACGTGTGCGACACAAGGGTCATGCAAAACTGAATTTCCCAGCTTTTCATATCAAACACATGTACGTACATACATAGATACTATACAGAGTGTTCATATAATCGGTGAATGATTGTATCCGAACGAAAAAAAAGATACCGACAAGAATACTAAACATAACCTCATTCTCATTAAACGAATAACGAAGAATAAATTACGTGACACGTTCGTTTTCGTAAAGTCTGAATGTTATCGACTCTAGACAAAATGCAATCATATACAAAGTTTGACACAAAAGTTACCAACCATTCCAGCACCAATTCCACAGCAAGCTGGTACTGCGAGTATATTGAATACGGCCGAGCCAACAATAGTTCCAACGCCAATGTCCCCTTCGGTGATGAAGGTTCCAATTGCATTCACGAATAATTCCGGAGCCGACGTCGCCGCTGCCATAAATGTGGCACCAGCCACGTCTTTCGACATTGACAATGCTAAAACATTGGAAGATTAACGAATCGTAAGAAAAATTCTTCGCGACGATACACGTGACATATGCTACTCATAGTCATGAGTATTTACTGCCGGTACACACTGTATTATTAATACACTGTTTTTTCATTCACCCTGTCAAAGTGACAGTTCGCATAATTATCGGCATGTTCGAAATACAACTTTACCGTGACATATTTTTTCTACGGCAGGTACGAAGAACTTATCGCAGACTACTGCTAACGCGATAAAGAGGTAAAGGGATACGATGACGTGTACGACGACAGCCCCGTCTTGTCGCTGCTTCTCATCGAATAAGTCATGTGGAAAGTCTTCGATAGCGGGTAGTGTGCAATTGATACCTATAACATTGAAAATAATAATTTATTAAAATTATGTTCCTTGGAATTTAATTAGATATTTTATTATATTCGTTTTATGTCACTGACGTTAGATATCTTTTTTGCATAGAAAATACAGCCAATCGTCTTCCTTAAATTATTGGGTATATGTATCGCGTTAAATAATTATAATCGGTGCAAAGACATTTGTTTTTTTCAATACTACAACCAACCTTCAGAATATAGTTCGCGCGTACTCGTACTGCAAGTCCGTATACTCGGTGCTAATGCGAGTTCGTTCCCTGGTACAGTTACCGCTGCCTGCCTATACCGGTATTCACACGATACCTTTACTGTCAAAGTGATCACATCATTGACATGGCAATAGCGCTTAATCGCGCACGGTATATAGTATTTAGCGTATTTGGTATTTCTGACAGCACAAACAGAGATAAGATGATCAGCGAAGAGAGGAGAATTGGTCTAACGTTACACGAATTAAAGTGGTCGCTTGTAAGCCGAGTAACGCGTAGGCATAGTCGTTGACTTTCCTTACAAGAATTTAGCATAGCTGATTGGCGGTTACTGTACGCAAAATTATTCTCATAAATTCTCAAGGAGTAGGATTTACTGATTACTTGAGAAATGAGTATCGCAATGAAATCGATAAGAAAGAAAGCTTTGGTCGAATGATAATATTTCGATTTAATATTATCGATAAAAAATTCTAAATGTTGAAGAATAATTTTTTTTTACGCCCATCGTGCCAACGCAGAAACGAGGACGCGGGACAGGTCGCTGCTGGAGTTCGGTAAATAATAATTATCGTCGCTAGCTACGCATTTTCTGCTCCGGATGCTCCACTCCCTGATGGCAGCATTTGTGAAATATACCATTTACGTAATGCCGCGACTATTGAACGTCGCTAATAAAAGGGCTTAATTATCAATAAACACGAAGTCGGTCAGGTCCTATTTGAAGCTGCCTAAAAGTCATAGCCATGCGCGCTGTACTACGAGGACGAGTGCTGGTTGCAGACACGCGTCAATTACATCGCAACAAAATTGCAGCGCACGATAGTAAAACACCGAATCGCCAAGTAGGAAGCGACTCGTTAAACGTCCCCGGCGATTCTCAATTTTGTCATTTCGCAAAATCGCGCCTTCCCTTATTTAGGAAAATAATACATGAGATACGCGTCTGCTCGAGTGTTCTATGACAAATAGCACGTACTGTAAGGAAATAATTTCGTGAGAGGAAAAAATCTTTAGATTTCTTCGTTATCTCGGACGATTTTATATATACCTTCCGTTTGATACACCCGTTATTACGTATCGTCTAGCTTGATAGGATCTACGAAATTTAATCATTGATTTATCGATTTTCATTCATATAAATCCTGGATGACTCCTACAATGATTCAAGCACGTCTTGCGCGTATGCGGTACGAAGACTCGAGAACTCTACCGACCGGTTAGCACTAACATAAGCGTTAATAGCCGTTTCCGAGCGAAGCGGCGTACGATTTCAATTGAAGGACTTGGAAGACTCATGGAGCATCCCGCGAGAGAGTAAGAGAAGAGAAGAGAAGTAGTGAATGAAGGAGAGAGAAAGAGCGAAGGGGGAGGGGAGGGGAGGAGAGAAAAGGAAAAATAAAACAAGTACGATCGAACGTGAAGAAGATCTCTAAGGAGAAAGATATACGAATTTAACGTGGACAGTGCAGAATGTAAAATCTTTATGAGAAATACGAAGAGACAGAAGCGAGTAGAGAGGAAAAGGGTAAAAATGCAAACGTATAATTTCTTTTTCGAGTGAGTGTCCTTCTGTCCATGTGGGTAGGTAAAGCAAGTTGTATAGGTGCCTGGTGTAGGTTATACCTATGTGGCTGATGTGACTTCCTACCGATTAAGCAACCTAAAGAAGTTAAATTGCTCTCATTCAACCGAGTAGAGTAGATGCCATTCATGCCTAATGTACGCCGTATAAACTAGGTATAACACGACTCAACAACTCGGGCGGTCGACCGACCGACCGGCCGACCAACTGACAGACCGACCAACGGACTTCAACTTCTCTATTTTTATTCGTATAATTATATGTATAAGTCCTTCTCTCTTTTACTTGATGCCTTATTCTTAATTACCAATCTTAACTAATACTTAATCGCACTTAACTCATAGCTTAATAGACCTACTTAGGTCCTTTCTTAGCTGAGCCACATAATACATTAATGATCCTTATTTCCTTCGTTAAGATCAGAGGCACGAAAGAGACATACGCGTACGTAATAGAAAGACCCGATTGCCGATTGGTCGTCGGAGTATAAATTATCGTCATGGCTTTTATTGTACCGGTTACTGTATTGAGCAGGATCTATGTTTCTTTATGGGTAAAATTCTTGTTTTGAGTTTCCATATCTTTTCCTGGTCCTTGATATGCTCTGCGTGGAAAATTTTCGTTTTTCAATGAAAATTCAATGTTTATACCTGAATCTAACTCGCATTGGGACACGATGGATTCTCATTTGGCTGAACTAGTGACGGTTGTACAGAAAGAGAAATGATCTTGATTCTTATACTTATAGACCTGATTTCTACGTAACGTATGAATATTGAATTTCTGAAATAATCATTTATTGGCTTGGATACGTTTGCCAGCTTTGGCAATGGGTCGTCAATTTTGTAAGGCATCGAAACTATGAATACGAACCGTCGATTGTAGGACAGTGGTAACACGTCTGTGAATATTTCGATATTTGCATATATGTTTCATAACATGAAACAGCATTTTAACGATATAGAGAATAAGATAAATATAAAATATTTTATTTCTCTATCAAAATCCTCCTATTTTAGGACTGCAGAATAATATATTTAAATAGTAAAAACCGAAAGTCTCTGAAATATAATTGAAATATCTTAAACGTAATGAAATATAATTCTAAGCTATTCAGGAGTTAATTAAATATGGCAATCTTGAGAATATTACTAGAAACGTTGAAAATCCCGTGAAACGCAAATAAATAGATACTTAATATAAAATGAAATTGTAATAATTAAAAAAAGGTCCAACATGTATCTTTAAAATAGAACTTCAGACATTATCAAAAGGATTCGTAAGCAAAAATGTTTAGTGTCTACAAGTCAGACATAAATTTTTCCAATGAAAGTAAAGATTTTGAATAAACAGCAGGAATAAATGAAAACGTAAAGATTAAATCGAAATCACATAACAAAAGCCTATCGGAAGCTCTATGGAGAAAGAAAGTGAATTGCTTATGTGAAATCTGTAAAAATTTGTCTCACTTTGCATAGCAATGACGCCGACTCAAGTCCGTCGATCAATAAGAAATTTCAAATCCGTTACGTTCTGATCGTTCAAACTTTTTCCCGTGTCACTCTAATTTCAACGTAACATGTCTGCCTGCAAACGATTTCCTATAATCGAATGCCGACAAAAACCAACGCATCACCTCGCGCTCTATCGTACGAATAAAATAAAAAAAACTTATCATTTTTCATTTCCATTCCTCGCTTCATTCCAGAGCCTTGTACGAAGGTACAAACAATCCTTAGTATACACCCTCGATTTTCTTGCATCCGATTGACTCTCTCCTTTGCAGTAATTGTGATAGAATTTTTTTTACAAAAACTCAACAGTGAATCAAGATTGTGTTTGGCACAGCGAACGAATAGCCGTGTGACGGATAATATTTGAACATATAAAAAAAATGCAGATAAACCAACCTCCTCCTAGGTCAAACGTATCCATGTTGTCAATCCCGTTGTCACACACATACTACATTAACAACTACTCCGAAGTCCGACATCGTTTGTTGAATCCCGTGTCCCTCCCTCTTCGCGCTCGTTGCGTCTCTTCGATTCTACGACAAAACATATACAACTCGCCGCACCGTAACGCTAATCGCCAAATCATTGCACTTTGCGTAATTGTCGACGCTGATAATGGCAAATATTGATTACGTGGATTCTTCCATCTTTTTCTTTAATCCGACCTTTTATCCCATATTTATATTGCTTTTAAATCATTCATTGAATTGATTATGTCTACTCGTCTATATATATAGGACATACTATATATAGTACATACGTCGGGAGGCCTGGTCGCAATATAACTAATTTTGAGTAAAGGGCTGCTATGCTGGTACAATTAAAATTCGAATAAAATCTGCTAATTCTATTCCAATGGGATGAATATTTTGATGCTGGACAATATTCTATAAGTAGTTGTAGTGGGTTTTTTTAACGGGGCATTTGAATTGGTATCTTTTTTATGTCGATAATTTTTTTTTAAGATTTGGAAGCAAGGTTTATTGAGCAGTTTTAATCAGATTATTTAAATTTTCGCAATCAATTTTATATAATGTTATTATATAATTTCAAATTGTAGAATCACTTCGTAGTGGTTAAACGTTTTTTAATAACGAGTGAAGAATATTGTTAACTTCAGTTATTACAAAGTTTTATAGTTTTAACAGGGGAACTTTATATGAAAAATAAATAATTGAATTTAATAGAAATAAAATAATGTAACGTCTACCACAATATTTGTATAATTGGTAAGAAATTAGTTTTCAGTTACAATTAAGAACATGACTGCTCGCATTATATTTTTTATGTCAGATTTACAATAAAATAGACCGTATTGGTTAACCTTAAAAAAATATGGTTTTCTCAAAATATCGTTCATACACGTTAATAATTCAAAATGTAAACTCTAGTAATTATCATTATATATGAAATGAACTTTGACAAGGTTTTTAACGATGTTGCTTAATTTTATGTATGTATATCTTGATAACTAGTACGTGCTCAAAAATATAATTGTAGTCATCCATGATAAATATACACGACTTAAATATTTTGAATATTGTGACTTTTTATGTTGTACAATTATCAAATATTACCTACATCCGATTGCAATTTTGTTTCATCCTATCGCTTTGGTGATTGTTATATTTATTATAAGATAAAAAAGTTTACCCTCCATATATAAAGTAGATCTTACAAGCTTTCCACGAAGACATTGAGGAAAAAAAATATTTATTACCTGGATACCGAACTAATCAAATTAAATCAATAAAAATACATATATCGCATAATACCAATAAATAAAAATAATAATGTAGCACTGAATAAACTTTCTAATATCTTTTAGACTATTTGCTACTTCTTCATATGTATGTCCTTATTCTAATATAATCCTTTCTCCCTTAAATCTAAAATTCTTTTAAAAATTCTTATTTTTATTTCTTATCCCATCGGAGTCTCTTGTTACGTACTAAATCCCCTCTTTCTCCTCTATTGGACGTTCTGCACCTCGTTTTCCCCTTAGTTTCCCAATATTTTGTATTATTTTATTTTCCACTGCATTACTACATTTTTTACAGACTTGGCTATAAAGCAAAAATACTTTTATCTGTTAAATTGTAAGATTATAAGACAACAATTTTCTGTACTTCGCGTGTCATATAATACGTACAAAATATATTTAAAGTGTCAAAAGTTAGTTCAACCCTTTACGTATTAATAGAATTTTTAACAAGAGTCAAACCCAGATTGCAAGTAGTTAATTTTCAGTAGTATTATATTTTTTTTAAATCCAATATTTCTTTAAATTTCAATCAAAGCCAAGATTCCATTGCATAAGCATCCTTAAATCATTTCGACTTGTGTGATATATCGTGACTATCACCTCATAAGAAGTAAAGAAATTCACATTGATAAAGAAAAAGTGAAAAGTCACGGAAAAGATGATGCAAGAAATATTCACTCTCAATGGAATATTATCCTGCTTCTTACAAGAATACAGAAGAAATTTACTTAGTCGAATAATCTTATCGTCGTGATAACGTCTATAGTCGAATGAATTATACTCATGGTATCGACATATTGCGTACCAGTATCGGTTTGAACATCGGATACAGTTCATCAACTATTATCGAGGATTGATCCGTATATTTTGAATTAAAAATCGTAATTTTCAATAGTTAATTATGGCAAGACGTCACAGACATATGATCGGATATAGAATTCTACTGGTACTGGTTATTCCCGCTATGTATTTTCTCTGCGTCAGTTTCGCTGGGTTGTTTTCTCCCAAAGATCCGGGTGATAATACAAAGCTTGAGAATATAGGTGAGTACACAATAAATTGTATATTCTTCCAGATCCATGTATATAGTTGTTAAGGACTGTTTAACAAGCTGAAGATGTTTCAACTATGGGAATTAATAAAAATCTAATGGACAGAGACATCTTTAGGTGATTGAATAATCTTGAATAGCAATATACGTTATCGAACGAAAAATTGTGAATATGTGTTAAATTTATTATATATATCATACTCGAATCTCGTAGTACTCGCTGCTACTTTATTACTATCTGATGAAGGTTGGTCATTTGAGAGATAAGATATATTAGGTGGTGGCCAAATATATATGTATATCAAACATAGATAATCAAATGATTCTTTCTTTGTTGCATATTTTTTTAGTTATTCGCAAGAAAACTAATTCATTCTTAAGTTAAATAGTATTTCTGGCTCGACTAGATTGAATATGATAACTCATGTAACAATTACTTAATCGCAATAGCATGAATGAATTCAGCCCAAAAAAAAGGAACTATCCATATATCACATTAAACATAGAACTATATCGTTTCGATGATATAAAGTGAATGTATATCGCCATTTTTTTGTAATTTAATATAAATTATGTCATATCCTTGATATCTGTATACAGTAACGTCCAATTGATGTGGAACACTTGAATTTTTGTTTATTTCTGTGAAGCTATGACCGATTTAAAAAAACCAAAGACATATTTTTTAGGAA
>JARQSV010000262.1:443525-486145 GCA_030142285.1 Calameuta idolon | reverse complement strand
GAATTTCCTTCCCTAACTACTAGTTCTCGCAATTTTCAAAAAGTCCCAAAATGCACTATTTTACTCCAACCCCTGCCGTTCGGCCATTTTGTATCCGATCGAGATAAATCCTTTACCATTCGAACGGGAAGGAAATTTCCGAAAAAATATGTCCTTAGTTTTTTTAAATCGGTCATAGCTTCATAGAAATAATAAAAAATTCAAGTGTTCCACTTCAATTGGACGTTACTGTATAAGTATCGTACACTCGTGATAAGAGGACAAAAACAAACTATAGTTCATTTTACACAGCTTGGTGGGAAATTGGACATCAAAATAATTAATTTTCTGCATATACGAATTATCTAAATCCAATACATTGCCTACTAATTGTAAGTTATGTCAATCTTATAGCTAATATATAAAGACGTCACGATATATCACGATATATTGTGCTATTACATACAAGTAATTAATAAAATATAAAAATATATTAATTGATTAAATTCTCTGTCCTTAATTCAAGTGTGATGACTAATTAAAGTATTACAAAAAATGATAAACATTATCCATTTAATACGTTGAGACGACTGTATTCTATTGGGAATGATAAGGTTAAGTAGTGAGGAATCTGCAATAAATAGTCACGTATTTCACAAAGTTCGCACTGCAACAATGAACACACGCGTGTAAACCTATACCACATAATTGCAATACGCCCATACTCACGTGCTCTCGTCCTTTTAAAATATTAAATTATTTTGAGATAACAAAATTAAAATAACCTAAAAGCTCGTTTGTTCGTGATATCATCTCTATAATGTAATCAGTAACAAGAAATTAATTATCATGATATAAAATTTATCGTTATATACTTTCAGGGTCTCGTAGACTACTTTGGATAGAAGAAAATGCTATTGATGGCGAGATAAATTGTACCCCTCCTGCTGTCACCGAGTTTCCATCCGATGGATTCACACGGGCACAAAGACAATCGGGTTTCATAGTAATTCATTTTCTCATTGCCATGTATCTCTTTCTGTTACTCGCCATTGTTTGCGACGACTTCTTTGTACCTTCTATTAAGAAGATATGTGAAAGTGAGTATAATTTTATTTAACATGATCTAAATATGTTCTTATACGTATCCAGAACTATTCAGGAGCAAAGTATTCATTAAAGTTATCCTGTCCATTTGTTCTTCATAACTGTCTATACAGATTATTACAATATTGATTATAAAGTTGGAAATTTATAATCTTATCTAATGGAAATCCCTAAAAATACGATACTGATTTGATATATATATATGTATTTATTATGATTATAAGCATAATAGATACATCATAGACTTTTAATCAATCAGTAGGCAGCTTAGTCTAACTGATGTATCAGTCTATACGTGTTTTCCTTAAGAATCGATAAGAATAAATAATTGTCAGCAAACCTGTCGAAAGTCTGTTGTTAGAGACGATTTAAGGACGTGCACAGAGTAAATGACTTTTAGAGTAAGAAACTTTGTTTATTTTAATAAATTTAAAAAACTATCTATTCTTTCTCTTAGTTAAATTTTAGGCAAGTTCACAGGATCATTATTATAGTGTTTATAAGCATAGAAGTACTACTATCATTTTTTCTAAGGAATTTTTCTTTTAAGTATCTCCAATATCATCGAGATAAACTGTATTAATCAGTATCAAATCGATGTTCTGATATATAATCAATACGTAGGACTCGGCATGACGAAGGACGTAGCAGGAGCAACTTTTATGGCGGCAGCTACTTCCAGCCCGGAATTATTCATCAATGTTGTTGGAACATTTATCACTGAAGGAGATTTGGGAGTTGGTACAATTGTTGGTTCTGCAGTATTCAATATTCTTGCGGTTCCCGCCTGTTGTGGATTATTCGCAAGACAGGTAACTGACAGTTCATATCCTATCGGGATACCTCGGTACTAATATCCTATTTGTTATCATTTGTCAAAGTAAGGGATCTTTCGTTTGAAACGTTATGTGGAGCGTGACGTGTTTCCTTTAAATTTCAGGTATTAGATCTGGATCGGTGGCCTGTTAGCAGAGACTCTCTTGCTTACGGAATCACCGTAGTATTACTCATAGTGACTTTACGAGATGGTCGTGTCGAGTGGTATGAAGCATTAATTCTCGTTTTCTCATATATTGTATATATACTGGGTGAGTGTAATTTCGAAATTAAAAGAACCAAAAATTTTTTCTGTACTATTTTTGCGATCGAAAAATATATTATTTTACAGCCATGGTGTTCAATCGGAGAATAACGAGGTGGATAAATTTATTAAAATTCAAAAGAAAGGAGTATACCAATTTGAGCGAACAAACTCCACTCGTATCTAATAGTAAGATGTTGAATTTATTGATTTTTTAATTATATATATAAATATACATCTGTTCTGTTTCTTTTATTCATTTTTTTATGTCTGTGTTTTTTACTTACGCGTTTACTTCTTGTTTCTTACTGGAGAAACTTACGAGTATATTTCTTAGATTGTGGAACGTTGCTACGCAAGAAATGGGGACCTTGAGACGATTCGTGGCAGATTGCCCAAATTCACGGGAGTCGTACAATAAGTAAAGATTTTGCGACTTTACTGTGCGCCATTCTGAGCGCGCGGTAACCCAGTTTCCGTTTTGAATTATTTTCCAGTTTCTTTAACGCGATGAATGTAACGGTGAATTTCATTTTCCTCACAATCAGACGCATTTTATAGATACAAAACATTAAATTTCCAAATTTCGTTATTATAATGTCAAAGGGACGTTATTGGAATACGAAAATTGATGAAGGCTGAACTAAAATTGAATGTCAATAAAAATATTTATTATTGATCAAAAGAATTATTGATTTAATATTCTCGAATAATTTAATCGATTGTTCCAGATCTCCTCGAAGACAAAGGTATAGAGGCACTGGACTTCAGTGACGACGAGGGAGGTAAATTATTTAAATATTTATATATGAGAAGTTTGAATTCTCAATGATTTTATCTTAGATGGGACATATTGTGATCGATGAAATTCTTATTTTTATTTACCAGAAATTGTGAATCTGACAAATTGGCCCAGTGGCACCTGGGATAAAATGTGGTGGGTTTTAACTTGGCCTATTAATTTAGCTTTACTTATCACTGTCCCAGACTGCAGAAGACCGTCCCTTAAATCTTGGTTTCCTCTGACTTTTATTATGTGCGTCGTTTGGATCGCAACCATGTCCTACGTAGTATCGTGGGTCATTACGATTATCGGTAAGCTAGAAAAACAGAATAATATTTAATCGACTTTTAAATATATTTATATAAGTAAATTGTAAATTAAATGCAATCATCATTAAACCCATAAATTTTCAGAGTGATTTAAAACCTTTTACTATTTTTATAAAATTTCAGGCGACACTCTTTCGATTCCGGATTCTGTGATGGGTCTGACTTTTCTCGCAGCAGGCATGAGTGTACCTGAAGCTGTGTCCAGCGTCATTGTCACCAATCAAGGTAAAATCATTAATTTGATATAAAAAATAAATTATATATTTACAGCATTGCGTCTTCTGTATATCCAAGACTCGATTCTGATTTGAAGGCTTATCATAAATATGAATCCTTTTTTAATTATAATCAATGACAAAGTCATAGAATGTGTCAGTGCGTGCGATGATTCGATAATGATTTAACATTTGATTTCCACGTACGTTTGGTTACAGGACACGGGACAATGGGCATCAGTAATTCAATTGGATCGAACGTTTTTGACGTGTTGCTTTGTCTCGGACTGCCATGGTTTGTTAAATCGGCGTTCTTGCCAAAAATACCTGGTCAACATTATGTAAAAATCAACTCAGAGGGTATCGTGTACAGTTCGCTCTCTTTATTCTCAACATTGGTACTTTTGTATACGGCATTTATCGTGAACAAGTTCAAACTGGACCGCAAGATTGGCGTCTACTGTCTGATCATGTACGGCGCCTTTTTGGTGTTGGCGTCCCTCATTGAACTCAATACTTTCTTTGTCGTTAATGCACCAACTTGTGTTCATTAATTTTTCTTACGTCTTCCGTACGTATTCCTAAGAATACGTGATATTCTTATGTAAACAAACATATATACTTATCGATTTACTTATATAGCAATAAAATTACATTGAATTTCTTTTATAAATCATTATTTCCTCGTTCGAACATCCCATAATATCAATGAAGCATTTATATAAGAAACATATGGAGTCATACATAGAGGCAGGTCGAAAGATCAGTTTTACGTTCATGGAACATTTTAGCCGCAAGAAGGTTGTAACAACCCGTAAGGAAGTTGTTCATCAACAAAAGAATAATCTTGCGGTTCAATTAGAAACTGTTTGGCGAGTTGAAAAACAATATTAAGCAAAAGCAAAATTTACAGATAAGGATAAACATAGAGAAAGTAAGTTAGATTCCTGCTTTATCGACAGACTTGTAAGTATAGTAGGAATTCCTAGAAGAAGCAAGATTTGTTCGATGTTTACCTCGGATGCTTCCCACGTAGAATTTAAGGAAATAATTAGATACAGCTAAGTACAAGATTAGGGCATATTCTAAGTACGAAAATATATTTTAATGAATATCAGCTCTATTTTCATCGTAGGATAACTCTTAAATAATTAAAATTAATTAGGTCGTTGCTTACGAATTACATGATTATTGATTATCTCTATTGGAATGATTGTAGTAATTCAGCATTTTTGTATGGTCTAAACTGAATCTTGGAGAAGCACCAAGGGTTTTCTCATTTACTCAAGTTGAATCGACCTAACTCAACACAGAGCCTGGCTATTTCTTGGCTCTAACAGAAAATATTTGAAATGGCTAATAATGTAGCTTTTTGCCGTTTCAACTTAAGTAACAGGAAAACTACTGATCTATATTGATCTTTATCTAAAAGGGAAGTCCGAGTTGGGCGACAACCGCAAAAAAAAATATTGAAAGCCAGCCTTAAGATTTTTTACGCCATGTAGATGGCGCTACTGTGACCTATCGAGCGATATGGAATCGAGTGTTCTCTCTACGAGAGTTGGGATTTTCTGACAGTGAAGTGTTGTCGACGCCCAGTTGCTTGTGAGTTGCTGAATTTAATTTTATATATTATTATAAAAGGTATGACAATCCGCAAACTGCATCACCACCACGAATTTAATCTCTTGTATACCGCGTAAATCGTATCTTTATGGGATTGAGTAAATGAAACGAAAAAGTCGTAGTGCAGAGCAAAATGGCTCCTCTAAAAACAATTCCTCAATGTGCATATGTGCGTTCTTGCTGATCCGGAGATTGTCGTAATTGGACAATCACGATGTACGGCACATACTGCATACTTATTTGATTTCGAATGCAGCTATTTCGTTGCCAAGTGATCGTCTAGTCTTTGGAATTCGGCTAATCGGTCTTGCATGACAGTACTGGAGGCATTTGTGCTTTTAGTACCACTTCCTTAATCGCGGTCACTCAATAGGATGGCATCTCGCGTGTCATACTCTTCTAAGAATACTTAAGATAGTTTTTATGGTCGACAGTTTGTCTTTTGTGTTTCATTGTATATTATGATTTTCTTATATTTGCATTTTTTTTAAAGGGAACTTGCACTAACTGTTCACTATGTAGTGATTCATCATAAGTTTAAATACTTGCTTGAAATTGTTGTAGATAGCATAGATTAAGAATGTTCTTGTAAAATAGTAGAAAAATAATTTAGAATTAAGTAAATTCAACAAACAAATGTTCTTTCATTAACGAAAACCTGTTAGGCTTTTAACTATCAGAATAGTCTGAAAGATATATCCAGGTATAGTGGATATCGTTGGAATCTATGATTTTACTTTACATTTCTCAGATGATATAAGACTATTGCATTGGATCAGTTAGAAAACTTATATTGTTATATATTTCATTATTGAAAATTATATTTAATCTTTAGTAGATGCCTATGGCCTTATAGTTTAAAAGAATATTCATATTTTCTTGAATCACTCTTTGTGTAAGAATGTTTAATTTCTTAAGTAATCATATAGTATGTTCATTAAGCCCTTTTCTATTATAGCAGAAAAATATATTAAAAATAGATCGAGGCTCTTTGATTATATCCTGTATATTATCTCTTTACGTACATGTAATATGTTATATATTCTTTGGCTAAACTGCCAAATACGACTCCTTCTTAAAGTTGGCTGCATATTGTTTAGTGTTTTTTTACAGGTAGTCCGTCAAGAAGGAATCGTATTTGGCAGTTTTACTAATCCTTATATAGTAGATCAATGCAAATGATCAAATTTCTTTAATGACCAATGAGATTTTGTTAGAATCAATTCTAACCACATGTGATGTTTATTATGTTAACAGATAGCAAAACGCAGAAATGCAGACAATAAAGTGTGTTGTGGTAGGTGATGGAGCTGTGGGTAAAACATGTCTGCTAATATCATACACTACCAACAAGTTTCCATCGGAGTATGTCCCTACTGTATTCGACAATTATGCTGTGACAGTCATGATTGGTGGGGAACCATACACTCTAGGATTGTTTGACACAGCTGGTAAGAATGAATGTTGATCATTAACATAAGAGCATGAATTAGATTAAACCATACACAATGTGAACTAAATATTTTCACTGCATATTGAAGAGCATGGATAATAGCCACAACACTTTTATCCATGACTGTTTTTTCCAGTTTTTATATCCATTTAGCTGTCATGAGATGGAATGCTATATTGTACTATCAGTAGTAATCTAGTATGCTTGTTTTATGTAATGATTAGGCTGTCAAATGTGAAACGTTTTATAGGCCAGGAAGACTACGACAGACTGCGGCCTTTGAGTTACCCGCAAACTGACGTATTCCTTGTGTGTTTTTCTGTCGTATCACCATCATCCTTTGAAAACGTTAAAGAAAAGGTGAGACATTGTAACGTTCTTTGCTTTCATTTACTGTCAAAACTGTCTAACTTATAAATATTCTGTAAATGTTAAAAAAATGTAAAGTCAGCATGAATCAACGTACAGTACCGTATGACTATTCTACGGCAAAAAACGATCGAACTTAATAATTAAAAACTATCTAGTAATGAACATGTCTTCTGTGTTATCAGTGGGTCCCGGAGATAACACATCATTGTCAAAAGACCCCATTCTTACTTGTTGGTACCCAAATCGATTTACGAGATGATGCGACGACCATTGAGAAGCTCGCGAAAAACAAACAAAAGCCAATCACATCAGAACAGGGCGAAAAGCTTGCAAAGGAGCTTAAAGCTGTTAAATATGTCGAATGCAGCGCACTGACACAGGTAATTTCTCAAACTATATTAATATTATAAAACATTCCTTCTGTGACGTTATAATCATCTGTCGAACCTATCGTATATTATTTTGCATATCTTTTGCTTCCTGCAGTAATATCATAATTTGACCTTACATCTTACATATACTTTTAGAAAGGATTGAAGAACGTCTTCGATGAAGCAATCCTGGCAGCTTTAGAACCACCAGAACCTGTAAGGAGAAGAAAGTGTGTCATCTTGTAGGGGGCTGTGCGTCTTTCCGTCTTATCTTGAAACAATTGGCTCGTTGCGCCCTACTTTGTAAGTTTCATTATTGAATACACATAAGAATATGCATATGTAGGCGACCAAAAAGTAGCCACGAAGACATTCTAAAGTTGAATCAGTTAGAGAGTTTATTCTAATAAACCTTGCGGAATTTGTCTCTCGTACAAAAGCTTCTACGCCAGTACCGAAACTTATTACAGTTGCATGTATATAAGACGCGATATCGGACACGCGAATAAATCCAAATTTAATAAGTGATTTGTATGCAGATTTTAAGTGAGACGTGCATGCTCAAATTTTTATTTTTATTTTTATCCTGACAGTCTTATGCGTGCATTCTATCAACAACATTGTGCCATATCTACCTCACGTCACACGTATTACCAGCTTCTCTTTATCACATTGCTGAGCTTAATCTGAATTCAGTAATCAGGATATACTGCGAACAATATAATTCAAAAGTAAGAGCGCGACAAGCATTTAGGGTGAATGGCAACTAGGGAGCACGAGCTATAGGGAAGTCGTTTAAATTGAGAGTTCATGCGGAACATTTCTGTTTAGGATGGACTACGGTATTGAATATGAATACTTTTTACGATCGCATAAACAAAACGAATCGACCATCCTGGACTGGAGCAATCCCCTGTAAGTTGTAATCGGGATGCCAGCCTCTCAAATATATAGTAAAAAAATAAGGCATTTCTAATAATAAGTTACTAATGTGAATTTTTTAATAAATTAAAAATTAAAAGATCATTAAGCATACATTTCTTGTTTAGAAGTCACGAACAAAGGAGAGACGTTTACACGAATATTACGTTCGAGTCTATTAATTCGTAAGGTCTCCTTTGCTGGCTCTTTTATTATTTTCTGATAAAATATAATTTAATTTTTCCATACTTCGTCTTCATTAGAAATAGCCTGTTTCATGCGCGTTGAACAAAATTCAAGTGGTATGTCAATTGCAAATTGACCAAACACAAACACGCGAAAACTTATCGAGTGATCCTTTAATGCTGCTGTTTATCGATATATTTAGCTAAACCAGCTGGACAGCAGCCTTATCACGTTGGCTGCCATGATAAATTTCTTACAACGTAATTTATATACACCTGCCGGTCACCGGTGACCCCCACAGCAGTCAACGTGTTAAGTAGATTTTTTATTCCACGTAAATCCCTGCACATATGGGCATTATTTCTGAACAATAGACTCTAACAAAAGGAGGAAACTCTCTTTCCCCGTAATTTCGCATCTTTATAAATATTATATTAACTGTATAACAAAGTATTGTCTGAATATGAAGAAACTGAATTTAATTTGATTTCCTTTATGGATTATATAGGTAGTGCTCGATAGATGTACCTTTGGAAAATCCAATATTATATCATACTAATATTAAAATTCACATAAAATTTTTCATAACCGATTTCACACTCTTAACTAATATCTGTACCGTACAACCTACCGTTTTCGCTTAACTTTTTTTTTATCGTTTCTGTGATCATTTTCCTTGTTGAATTATTTTCAAAAACTTACATGTACATCGAGAACAGGTAAATCCAGGGCCTTCGTTCTCCATTCGTATTACATATGAATAATGCACTGAAATTCTGCAACAGTTGCGCCATTTGTCGTTTTGAAAAATTTCTGTTAGAGCCAGTCAATAGTCTGTCGAAAGTTTTCGAAACTTTTAACAGTACAACCATACTACACTTCTAGTGGTCTACGAATTTGTAGCACGATACAAGAATAATAGTGGTCGATACTTAGAAATATATCTGCACAGTACTAGTAACAAAAAGTTTAATCAATACTAGTTTCAGGTGGTACATATTAATTACAATTAGCTAAATAAACAAAATTAAAAAAAATATTCTGACTTTGGGAAATAATACTCCACGGTTGGATCTGTCATCGCAACAATTTTCGTTACTTTTGTATCCAGCGAAATTGTATTTAAAAAATATTAATGAATATTTACCAATTATAATACCAAAGTATACTTGCTGGATGAAATCGGGAATTTATAATTCCCCAGCTTTTGTTAAAGTTGCCAAATCATAAGTAAATGAGAAAAACAAAAAGTTTCTATGACTATTATAGAAACGCTAATCAAAATGAAAGTAAAAAATAACTCGCCAGACATAGTATAATATTTTCGTGCAAAATTCTAAAATTTCCTACCCAGGGACATACATATATCGGGCGTTTAATAACTATTACATCCTACAGTAAGAAATTCGAACATTACTAATTTGTAACTGCTACGCCGTGTTTCTTAAAGAAGGTACCAAAGCAAAAAGCAATGCGCATACCTTAGACGACTTCGCTATGCAGGATTTATTCCATGAATTTACTATGCGCCAGTATAACTCTTGTATAGATAAAGCTTTTATTTACATACTAAGGACTAATTTATTTAACAATCAAGTGGATATATACAGTTTATCTCACTTTTGGCCATCGATCATAAAAGTATCTAACTTACATTAAAACCAACATTTCATATACGTAGTATAACGTTAATACTATTCTCTATCATAAAATACTTCAATTGCTATTGTACTAAGTTTATGAATTTATTTACTATATAATGTCTAAATAACTATATATTATACGGACTACGTTCTTTTATGCAAATTAATCGAAATCTCATCTGTTTCTTTTCATCATGCTCGTGCTATACTGAAACTTGTTAAGATATACTTTGGATACTTTAAATACTTCATTCGATCAGTCGACTTTGAAAAACCGCAAAGCTTCCTGCGTCTCGCCCTTGGTCTCTTCTTTAATCATCAACATTAATCATTCTCAATTCTCCTCAACGTACTTCTTTGTAATTCTGCCTGTGTCCTGACTGGGTCACAAAAAAAGAAGCCAATACTCATACGACACTCGTATTTTCATTCTCGCTATATTTACTTATAGAATAAGAGAATACTGTAAATTCTTCACTGGACCACTGGACAATAGTGATGCAGCATGCCTAGTCGCTAATAAATTAAATAGTATCCTTCGGAGAGAGAAATAAGTGAAGTTATGTATTTATAGTAATGTACTTCGTATATGCTTGATGAAGTACACTTCATCTAACGGGTGACACTTAAGTGTGTCTTGCCGAATCAACTTTTAATGGATTTCACGAAAGATTCGACGATTAACATGCGTCGTGTCCTAACTGCGTCCTTTATAAAATGCTATTTTTTTCCACTACATTTATTCCATGAGCTGCTTCTCTTAATTTTAATGCTCGATTCACACCAACAAGTTGCATCCACTATTGATCACACTTATAGAATAGCAATTTCATTTTGTACCCTATATAAACAGAGTGTTCGAAAATGAACGTATCTATGAAGAATAATCAAATCTCGTGTGTCTTGAATTTAACAATAGGAAGAATTATTGTTAGAGTAATAATTGGAAGAATTTGATTTCCATTGGATGAAAGAACTGAGATTTATAATAATCGACTTTTAAGACTTGCTTAGCGTCGTATTGTTATTTAAATGATTATATCAATGGAAACTGCATACTGCAATTATTAATACGAACATACAATCTCTTTCGCACACCCTGTGTATATGTATTATATATTTTTTTTTCTCAAAAAAATTTTTTTGTATCAGCGAGTCAAAACCGTATCCGATTTACTAATCGCTATTCTTTTCGCAACGAGCAATCTCGCGAGTTCTTCTATCTTCGCAATATTTATTCGTATCCATTATCCAGATTATAGAAAATTCGCGTCTTTCCCACATATATTTCTCCACGATCGTTTCCCATCAGTTTTATGATCTTTTATTACCGATTAAACTAGAGTTTCCTTGACAAGCAACTTCATCTTCGGAATCCACAACAAGTGTTTCAACAGCGCTAAAATATATAATTTTCAACGATAAATCGAATGCCAAACGTTTTCGAAAAAAAAACTAGCGATACAAATTGTTGATTTTTACCTCTCATAATAGTGGCGACCTCAATCTGAAATGGTCGATATATCTATATCAACGATACAAACGAACAGAATACAATAATTTGAATATGCAGCCAATTCGCAACGAGTACCGAAATTTCATTCTAATGCATTAAAACAAACGGTCGCTTGGTATTAACATGCGTGAATCGCGATAAAGATAATATCAGAGGAAAAAAATAAAATTTAAAAAACACTAAAGAAAAAATTCGAAATATCCATTCTATCGCTTCCATCCCCTATGTCTATGCAACATTCCTCAAAAATTGAACTTGTTACGCTGTTACGTTTACATAACAGAGAACTACGGAGGGTCCCAAATACTGTTAGTTATCAATCTCTCTAGCAATATAGTTTACAGTATTACATCATTAATTATTACAATATAAGCCTGCGAAAAGGCTCGTCATTCGTTATGTAAAGTAGTTTGTGCATGGTACCTGGATAACTTTGTTCGCATCACATGTACTATTATTACGATATAATAACAATAATAACAACGACAGTGATATTAACGAACATTCGATTATTCGATTTCGCTCAGTCGATTCGCAATCGTGTTTACAAATCTCACGAGATACGTCAATTTTTGCGATATTACAACAAATTTCTCTTCTACACTTTTTCTAACTATGGTCCAGCAGATTTTTCCACCTGAGTTAAATAATCTTAAAAATTAGTAAGTATTCACAGTGTCCAACGTAGCCACTTAACATCTCACGTGTACAATTATGTTAAATTTATCAGAGCCTCCATTTTAAAATCATAGTATCAATTTTTCAAAAATAAAAAAAAATTTTCGTAAAATCAATTCTGCCTCAGGTAGATGAGATTTCAAGATTATCTATTACAGTATCTGAGAACGTAACTTTATCGTAGTACTCGCCACGGCGTACAGACGGCGCTAGTGTCGCTTACATATTTTTCACTGACAGAGTGCATGACAACTACACAATGCATAAACGTATCCTCGTGATACAGCGAAAGTGCATTTCTTTACAGCGCACTATGAGCTATCACCAACACCGAGTAACACCTCGTACAAACGTGCGAGCAATTTGCATAAGAGGCAATTGAGACACTCTCGCACTTGGTAAAATTTTATCACGATGCGCCACCTTTAAGACGAAAACCCTAATAGGTGGAAAAATGAAAACAAAAAAAATAACCAGGAAAATTTATCTTGAGAATAGCATAGTACGGTCTGCCACTTCGTACGAGATTGAATATATTTTACGTGCGACGTAAACCAACCGGCATAAAAAAACAATCACAGATACGCATCGACGCGAGGCTTCCTGTCGATCGTGAAAATGGGATGGACTAAGGTAAGTCAAACGCAATTCCTAGTTAAGAGAACTCTTTGGAATGAACTTTACTAACTTAAAAGGTAACTAAAATAAAAGTACAAATAAATAATGAATATGAGATTTTCTATACGAAAACGATAACGCACATATACACACGATCTTGTGTGTTTACTTGTATATATATATTTATGTGTATATATTATATATATGTTTATATATATGTATATGTATCTACCTACCTATTAATGTGTACTAACCGTGTGTGTGTTTATGTGGATTATGTATACATCGTATTATTTTGTCTCTGTAATGGCGTAAGTGTATAGACATACTTGAATCTATAGTTTTGTCTACGATTGGTAGATACCTAACTATATTTTAATTAATAGGCCAGTGTTGTAATTATTGCAGTCTTCAATGTTTAAAAGCCCTCCGTGTGTCTTTCGTCGTTTTCTCTTTTGTCTCTAAATCTTTTTTTGCTCTCTTCCAACCTCATACGTCGTTCGAATTATCATTATCGCGTGATAAGAGTAGATGACTGTTATTCGTACAAATATAAATATTTGGGGATCTAGTCATTACGCCAAAGTTTTACGGAATATCTCGTTAAAACGGAATCTCACGTAAAACGTATTCCAAATGTAACGTCCACAGTGCATTCTGCAACGTTGAAGCTTGGAACAGAAGCAAACCTCAATTTTAATATTAAATACCGAAACCCATTGGTTCGGCATTCAATTGCCAATTCCGCACTTCCCTACGTGGTCTCTCGCGCTACGCTTCTCGCTCGCAAAGAAATAACAGCGTGTAAAAATAATACGAATAAATCTAACGAGCATCATAAACGCAGAATTATGTATATAGAGATGACAAAAGGAATTATCCAGTGCGTTACGTGTGGACTACGAAAAAGATTTTTATGATCACGCGATATGTATTTACATACGTAACGTGTCCGTGACTATTATTTAGTAATAAAAAGATTTATCTATAGGGCGGAATGCTGCTTGTAATTGATATTATAAATAAAAACGATTTAAATCATAATTAACAATAATATAATAACTTTGGTTGTCAGTTTTTTTGTATTATTAGTAGTGTTATTATTATTGTTACTAACGCTATGATTACACTGTGATCAATATCAGCTAAGATCACACGATAAACTACTCTCTTTTCTCGAAACTTACAGAGTTTCGCAATATAAATGTCGGCGTGTTTTAATTGCAAACGTGATCGATATAAAAATTCGCATTGTTTCGCAAGCAAAGTTCGCTTCGTCCTTACGTATGTATCAGCAATCGGGAGAGACTTTTCAGTATTCTACGCCAGATTCATGGAGCATTTACCGAGCATTAAAAATTTATTAGTTTATTATGGTTAATCAATTATTCATTATCTTTTTTGCGTTCTCTTGATTTATATTGAAAATTAAAAGTCTCCTTTTCATCTTCCTGTTAACTGTTTAAGCGACTGTCAATTTACACAATATCATTACGATTCATCGATGTCTGTTTATCTTTCGGGCCTGGTGATGATCTTTCATGCGTCACTTAAAAGTGAGTCTAACGGCACTCGTGATCTTCGGACTGACGTATTTATCAATCATGATCGGCGCAACGAGCGATCATAGAACTTTTATGTTGCTACGGAAAATAAATTTTCTTCTCTCTTTTGTATATATTCCTAGGTCGAACGAAATTATAGTGACAGTGTCACTGCGAAGAGCAAGAAAAAGAAATAATTAATGATATTAGCTGATCAACAGCGAGGATATCGCTGACACACTAGATTAACTATAATGCGTACAACGTTAGTAGATATCAATGATCGTTACATCGATCGGTATTGAATTTTTGCAAAAAATTCGAAAATTCTTACCGTACGAAATTACCGAAAAAGTGAATAATTTTTTATTGTGCAATTTGGCATGATTTTGCTTTAAGCGTCGGACCGTCTTTAGATCCTGCAACCTTCCCCACTGAACACTGAGAAGCTTTTATATTGATCACGAGAAACTAGAATTCGAACAGATCGTGAGCTACGTAATAATTCAATTCTGATTTTCCACAATTCCCTTCAGCATTTAACAGATCCAACGAGATAATTTCGCCGTACTAAAGTTACATCTCAAAACATTTTTTGTCCCTCTAACGTCTTTGCTCAATTTGGCACAATTACTATTCTTTCGAATACGAAGTATCGTGCATTGATAAAACTATCGTGTTCTCCAACAACCTAATAACGTGTGACACGTTTTCAATGATCCTATCGAATTCGATACCAACAAAGACCTCTGCTTGAATATAATTTTCCACTAATTCTCGTGGAAATTCATTGTTGATTGGAAATATACTTAGGTACGATATTCCTATTCAGACGGTAAGGATGGAAAAGTTACAGTATAGACTCTAGAGCAAGAAAATGCATCGATCCGAAAGTGACGCCATGGCCTACATCAAGAAGCGCGGCCAACGAACACGATACACGAATCGTTAATTTCTACTCCAAAAAGTATGTGCAGAATCTCCTGCTCGAGCTGATCCTGATCAGCTGTAGTCGTACATCAAAAATTTTGCTATCTCTTATACATATATACACGTCATGCAAGAGATGCACATAGATCCCATACAGTGAAAGCCTTATACGCAAATTCCACTCGTGGAGATTCAGCACAGTGCACACCAAGGGTCATTGTCAATTTCGAAGAATTTTTATACACAAGATTCTCGCGAGCGTTAGAAGATACCAAAAACTTTAAATGGAGTAATTTGGTCAAAATCCATAGGATCCGTGAGATCCAGCTGCTTCTTGGCACGCGTCCGTCACCTAGGGGCTTAATGATCATCGCTTGCCTGCATTATTGAAAACGAAGACGAACGATGTACCCTTCTGTCGAAACAATCCCCGACGGGCTCCCAGCGTTATCTTCATGAATCGTGCATCCCTGAAAAGCATTTGGGTAAACTTAGCGTACAAATGGGTATGAAGAACGCGTTTGACTGACATTCGTTAATTTTTACCTGAAGAAACGGCAGCACGTTATATGTACATGCATAACGATTGAGTTCCTTATGATGATCCATTTAATCCAATATTCGAAGTTTTACACGTTCATTGCGTAGTATACGGAGTTTTGGGTATTTGGTGGTGGCACGTTGCTCGGATGTCCCAGGAAGGAGCCGGTTGAATGACCGGCGGATGTGTTATTTGTAAAATCGTGAGCAGGTGCACTAGCGGCACCCTCGGGTACCCCGCGCTCGGCTACGGTACGCTGTGCCTTCGTTGGTGAGGATAAGGGTGACGAGGAACTCGAGGAAATTGTAGAGAGCTGAACCGACGCAGTCGCCATGTTGTACGATGATAAGGATGAAGAGGTAGTTGCCGAAGGTAGAGAAATGGTCTGCGTCTGTACATCGGCAGCGCCACGTCCCAGATGCACTTGATAGGAGTAGCCAGCGCCACCCGGTGTAGCAGCCCGCATCGATGTGGTCACGGAATAGGGGATGGACGACGCCACCCCGTAGATCGGTATAGATTGTTGTTGATGTTGATGCGTATGGGGATGAGTATGAGGATGGTGGTGCTGCGGTGGAGGAGGTGGTGGCGGAGGTTGTTGCTGTTGTTGAATTTGCATGGGATGTCCGTGGGGGAGGTGGGCAGCATGAGCGGGATGGAGAGTATGAGTACCGAGAGGACCCAGTGAAGTTAAGGGTTGTAAACTACCGGCATTGGATAGACGAAACTCTTCAGGCTGATGGAGATGCAAATGCAGAGCAGGGCTTTGGGAATGAGGTGGAAGAACAGCCGCAGGTCTTGAATAGTAACGTGGTTGATGCTGCTCCGTATGAGTATTTCGTGGATAAGGATATCGCTCAATGTGGTTTGCGTAATTCGGAGAGGAATGCGGTGGTAGGATTCGCTGGATGTTCTGATAGGTCGGATCCGATATCCCGTTATAGGGAACAAAATACATTGTCCGATAACATTTTGTATCGGAAGTGGGAACTAGGTCGCAGTGGTTGTTGGAAACAGCCACGGCTGGATGACGTCGCGCTTTCGCCGGAAGGCTGCTGTAAATGTTTCCTGGTGCTCCGTCACCCCCGCCGGCGATGCGTAGCATTCTTGCACCTGCTGGGGTGTGTTGCTCGGGGAAGCGAACGCCATTCTTGTGATCGGGATAGCGATGACTTCCCTCGTCGGCCATGGGAACTCGAACTAACGGTCGCGGCAGAGTGCTCTCGAGATATGAACTACGCTTTAGGGTACCCTGACTCACTGCGGACTCTCCTATAATCTCATACATCTCATCGATCTGTTTCTGCATTGTCCTAATCCTATCAATCGTATTTGTATCCCGGCCATCCTCAAACATCACGTAGGCATCCTCGTCTGCAGGCTCAGAGAAGTTTTCAAATTTCGATTTTAAATATCGTTGTTGATTATAAAAGCCGGTTTTAGCGTCGGCGAAGGAATTGGGCGCGACAGCGTTCCGCGATTGCAGTTGTCGTATGATCTCGTTGGTAGAGCCGAATTGAGGCTTTATACCTCGCACGGAAGGTCGTCGATTGAATCCATAATCGTTGAGTTCGTCGTCGTCGTCGTCGTCGCGATGTTCCTCCGTATCGTTGTAACGTTTCTTGATCCTTTCGGTCCTCGATTTATCCTGCTCGACAAAGGCCAGTAATTCATCTGTCGTGGAATCCCCACCGTCGCGATCAGGTCCTGTACCGGTTGGAGTTCCTCTCGTGACATCTGGCGGGCCAGCCGCGTTTTTATAATTCCTCTCTTCGCCCCGAAGAGCGGCGTCGATGTCCTCGAGACTATACGAGGAATCTGAGTTGTACCCTATCGAATCCCTGTTGCCACTGGTTGTCATCTTCGAAGACAATTGATAGTAATCCTCGCGATTATCTATAGCAGTAGCCGCGACGCAAGACAAAGGAGCAAGACTGGCAAGAAATTGCTTACGAGCATCTGAATTCATCTTCGATATAGGTGTCTTGGCGGAGTAATCCTTGACCTGAGTCATTTTATTACCAATACCCAAGTCGGGTAGATTCTTCGTCGAGTCGACGATCGCCTCGCATTTCTTTTGTCCAAACAAATCAGTGATCTTCTTATACGTTGACTGATGAGTAGCTCCAGGTCCAATGTTGGATCCGCAGCTTGAAACATGTTCCTGGGAGTTGTTCGTAGACCCAGAATTACGAGAAAGAGTCTCGAGCTTTGTCTCCTCGCCAGAAGGCGAAGTGCGTATTGGAAACTCAGTGTAATCACTTCCATCCGCCGTAGTCGCATTCTCCGAGGTATTACTTTCCGTATCTTGATCATCCTGATCTACGCACGTCAACTGCCGTATTCTCTCCTCCAGGGTGAGATCCTTCGAACGTAAGTTCTTTTTCTTGCTATTAGACTCGAACTTGCATATAAGGCTGCGTCTTAGCGCATTGCGCTCTATTGTTTTCTTGATGCTCGAGGAATCGCTCTCGGACGAGTCACTCTGTGTGCCAGCCAGTTTTGATCTTTTGACAGCGTCGAATAGTCGTAGGCTCTCAGTGGTTATCAAAAACTTTTGCGCCTCTGCGTTATTCGACTCCTCGCTGTCCTCCGTCTCCGTGGACTGCGGTAAAGACTTGACAGCTGCTGGAGGCGGAGAAATGAATCTCGGGTCGGGAAAGAGTTGTCTGACAGCTGAATTAGGTTTCAGACTGTTTGACACTAGAGATATTCTGCCCAGTTTAAATGACAACGACAATTCCGTCGGGTCCGGTGTCTCACGACCTCCTTGGTCGCTCGCCACAGACTTGACGCCGACGGACTTGTTCACATTTTCAAGACTTCCGCACTTGCTCGAATCATCGGGATCGACTGAGGTCTCCTCCTTTCCAATTGTCTCGTCCTTTGGATTCTGGATGGACTTTGCCACGCTGCCGCTGTCGCTCTCCTCTATTCCTGGTTTCGAGTCCTCCTCACTGATCTCCCGCACGACTCGACGTTCCGTTACCGTTGTCATCGTGATGGTCTCCACCAGATAGCGCTGATGCAAGTCTACAACATATTAATGACAAATAATTAAGTAATCGTCCTACTTTCGTACCATATGCTTCAATTACAAAAACACTTTCCACCATGACTCCTTACTTCATCTCTAATCAGCAATATATTTTTCTTATTCCTTTTCCGTACCACCTGACGATTTCATTGACAATTTTTCAACAGTAGTAAATACACTGTTTCATAAAATGATTTAATCGTCATATCATAGCATACTCTATTGGTGGAAAGCCATTTAGACACATAAATAATCACATCTCATGAAAACAAATAAAATTACGAAATTCAAATACCTATTCTTATTCTAGATACAGTATATCTTTTTACGAATTTATTTGTGTACCACGCGTTATCGTCGCTATCTCGTACGGGCATGAATATCGAGCGGATATACCTGGTGTGGTTTGTTGAGCTTGATCGCTCGTTTCCTGGGCAACGTCATCCTCAGCATTCTGCATGGATTCCTGACCATTCGTGAAGTCCTCACCGATGCGCTCATTTTTCCCTTGCTCGTCCGATTCTGAAAAAAAGTAAAATCCGCTCAGAGATACGTTCAGCCACGTTACATAAAATGGGCGTCTTTACAACTAATCGCTCGCTCGCTCGTTCGCGTCTAACGTATTAACAAACCCCGTTAGACGATAAAGAATTTAGAGTTAAATTTTCAATTTGTATACTAAACACAGAGAAAAGTAAAGGCACGATAGAAACACTTGATTTCCTGAATCTCACTTCTGCAGATTTTAGTCTTGTACTTTATTCTGATCTCCATGTAATCATTTAATGATTGACTATTGCGAAGCAACGAATACACGTATTTGTCTTGACGACCGGTCGTTTACTGAAACACCGCAGGTTGCTTACCCTTCAGTTATTATCTGGCCGACTTGAATTTATCTCTTATCAGTTACATTGCGCTTTCTATGTATTCATTTAACTGTGTATATCTGTTGTGTTATCATAATGTAAACATACAATGATTGGCCGTCTCCTAATAGCAACGTTTCGTCTATACAAAATATGATAAGAGTAATTCCCATATTAATGATAAATTATGCAATCCCGCGGTACCTGCATATATGCACCGCTCATCTTTCAAACGATAGATATTTAAATGCATACAGAGTAATTATAATTCATGTGTTTCGTTATGCATACGTTACGTACTGCATGGGTAAAAGGGAACTGCAAGTTTTAAAGACAACGACAGAAAGGACATTTTTAGATGTCTCTCGAGCCTTAGGTGCACCGTGATCCTACGTACGTATATGTATCGCCAATTTCTTTCGCTTTGGTTAAACATAGATTCTGAATGCACGAAAATATATAGAGAAACGTTTTGATCCATTTCTAGAAAGCAGAGCATTGACTGCATTTGACCGCATCTTCAGGTATAACTAGATAACTCCGGTGAATGTAGCCCGGTCAAGTTTCTTTTCCTTACTTGGCGCGAGATTTACCCGAGTCTCTTAGGTATTTTTGCTGTGTTATATTGTTGACACCGCGGTCCGATTAAAACGAGAAGGAGATAACGTTTTTGGTACGATCGAAATGGAACATAAAGCAACGTGAGAAATGTACGAAGCCTTCGTGTAATGTAGATTTAACGTGTGTTCGGCATGCGTGAAAAAATCATTATTTGAGCGCAAACTTCAATATTGACTTTATACAATAATTACAATTCACCAAGTGAAGTATTGTTTGCTAAATAAATATACAAAATGAAAATCGCGTTCGTTGTTGGAATAAAAGTATTTTTCCGATAGCAACAAATAGCGATAAGGACAGAAAAGGACAGATGCACGAAGTACAATAAAGAACAGTGACGGTACGTTAAAGCTAGAGAAAAAAAATATCAAACAGTCGCTGTTCACGAGAAAACAATTGAATGTGTATCATAATATTTAAAGTTTTCGGATTGCAAGGAATATCGTACTTTTCAAAGGTTATAAAACGTCATCTGTCGATAAAGTTGTCACGATACGTAACATCGGTATCGGTCGCTCGAGAAAAACTTAAAAAGTCGTGATGTCACGTAGAGACTCGCTTAATTTGCTGCGTCAATCTCGATTTTCGACAAGGATCGACGAAAGAAAGGAAAAGAGAAAAAAAACAAGGAAGCAAGAGATATATAAACGAATGAAACTAGAAAAATATGGATGTAAAAAGATCAAAACAGACCCAACGAAAAATTTGATTGAACTTACGTCAAAGAAGTTACGAACGAGCAAACAGTCTAAATCAATGTCAATGTACATACCACCCCAGGAGCTACCTTCTTCACAAAGTACGGGGTATGGTGAATGGCTAATAGAAAAGCTTCGAAAAGTGCAGGATTGCACGATTGTACAGCAGGTCCAAAGCCTCAACGTTGATTTACACAGGAACGAATCGATCGTTAGTGCAATAGAGGTTTGACAGCGAGCCACCGAAAAACCAGCATTTTCGAAATGTTTTTTGGAATTAAAAGGAAAATTCGTCACAGTCCAACGCACGCGCACCCGCGTACGATCAGAGGACAGAGGCATCCGTTAAAAGTGCGTTCCTTTGTTCTCGATTTATTATGCGACAGGCGCTCGACTGATACACGATATACTAACTACCAACTACATAGACAGCGTACACGCATTCCATTGGATGGGATGCGAAGTGAATATAAAACACGTAGGTGAAGCAGATAGAAGATACACAAGTGGCTGTACGAGGATGAGGGTGAACTGTTCGGCGAGGACGAGGGTCTAGAAAGAGAGAGAGGGAAAGGGTGTCTGTAGAAGAAGTTCTAAAGTATCTACGCTTGAAGTATACCTACGTTGGGCTTCACTCACGTTGACAACTCTGTCACCCGGCTGAATACGAGGCTTTGCTTTATTTATTTGAGTAGTATACCTATAACGACTACACATAACGCGGCTTCATGCTTTGTTAGGCTCGACATGAGCCCTGTTGTATAATTTCATTGCAGTAAATGTCATTATATCTCTCTCGGTTAAGTACCTTGGCATAGTAAGCATCGTCTTAGTCGAGTTGGAATAAAGTGACACTTTTTTCTCGCTAGTTATACCGTTATAAATCAATTCGGTGCGGTCTGCTGTGTCGAGGGCGACGAAAGTCCCACGAGAAAGAAGGGCGATCACGTTGGTCGCGAAAAGTTTCATCGGAAATGTTAAAGTAGGGATAGACGGGACGCCGATCGACGGTGGCGCCACCACCTTGAACGCGACGTCTTCGAGAACTGATTTGCTCGACAGAAAGAAAAGCTATACTCTTTCAGAAAAGTTATTCCAGACGAGATTCGTTTGCACGAGTCTAATGAATGAATAATTGTGTAAAAGGTTCGTTAAAAGGATTTGAAAAAAAAAATTAGAAGCAAGTAAAATGCTGCACGTTGTATGTTTAACAAAATATGTAAAGATCAGAGACGAATAAATGTGTCACCTTTGACATCCGTTGGTTTCTTCGTATCGTGCCAAGAGCATATATACAGGGTGGGGCATTTATAATGACTGGGTCGATTTTTTTTGGAAACGAAGCCATATATAAAAAAATGTTTCAGACAGTAGGTTTTTAAAGGGGGCGAAAGATTCCGTCATTGAATTTCCTTCTGAGTGCAAGCGTTAAGGTAATTCGAAGGCCTACTTCAATTGTTTCTATAGGATGATGAAAGTTTTATTCCAAAAATCAAAAGACCACTCAATTTTGAATCTAATGGTACAAGTACACTAATGCCCCGATTTTGACAGGTGATAAGATATTTAAAAAAATAAGAAAAAATGTTCGTTCCTAAGTAGCTTACATGCCTATCTGGAACACATTTTACACGCGGCTTAAAGCATAATTTAACCAGGGCTATTAGCTGGCTAGGGACGTTAGAAATGTTTGGCTTAAATTTCGTCGCGTTTCGCGG
This sequence comes from Calameuta idolon, assembly GCA_030142285.1. Classification (NCBI taxonomy): domain Eukaryota; kingdom Metazoa; phylum Arthropoda; class Insecta; order Hymenoptera; family Cephidae; genus Calameuta; species Calameuta idolon. The sequence goes on along the minus strand of JARQSV010000262.1, from coordinate 463,308 downwards.
TCCACTAGAACTCGAATTCCTTGTAGATTGGTGTAGGGGAGCGAGAGAGAGGGGATTGTAGGTAGTAGATCCCAGGTAATGTGGAAAATAGATACTTTTCCTTATTTTTAAAATATCTTATTACCTGCCAATTTTGGGTCATTAGTGTACTTGTACTTTTAGACTCAAAATTGAATGCTCTTTTAATTTCCGGAAGAAAAATTGCATCATCCAATTGAAAAAAATGAGTTAACCTTCGAATTACCGTAACGCCTGCACTCAGAAAGGAATTTGATAAAAGAAACTTCCGTTCCCCTCGAAACCCTACAACCTCTGCCTGAAATTTTTTTTAATATCTGATTTCGTTTCCGAAAAAAAAATCGGCCTGGTCGCTATAAATGCCTCACCCCGTATATACATTCAGCAGGTATTCTCACAAGTCTAAAAGTACCATCCACAAATATTCTTAAAGAGTATTAGCAATATCAAAGTCAGATTATACGAGTTCACATTTGAGTCGTTCAAAGCGCCCTCCAAAAGTCATCCGAGAAAACCACACCTCGGTATAAAATTGTATTGCCCGTAATGTCTGCACGATAAGGAACGTCCCTTATAAAAATAACTCTCCCAGCTATATACAAAAGTTTGTATATATTTGAAACTGCGACGTCGAACATAAAAGTTCCTTCAACCAGACGACACTTCTGCATGTCGAAATTTACGCTCCGCCCGCGTTCGAATTGCAAAACGAGAAGAATATGTACGGTTATATATGCGAAGAAAAATACAGCTTCTCGTATGTTAAATCGGCAGGCAGGTAAAGTTAAAATAAATACAATACATACGTATATGGCGACAAGCCAGGCCACTGGCGACATCAATTTTCCAGGGCTGCTACCAGCTTTATAACAAGTGAAATAATGCAAGCACGAGCTTACGAGCGGAGGAGTAAAACGAAAGGATATAAAAGTCGAGGAAAAAGTGCAGGAAGAAAACGAAATTGGGTAGAATAAAGCAAATTGCTTGGACATTTTTCCTGCAGATCTCATGGTAAGGAGGGAAGCTCGACTAGGTTTACGCAGACGCAAAACACTACTGGCGATCCCTTCTCTCCTCGACTGGTAATCCAGGATGACGACGCGTAGGTAACTACGAATGGCACCCGTTGGCGCCCTCAACGTCCTAAGAATGCGCGTGATCAACAACAATATGAAATCTCTTGTCACGATATCGATCCCAGCATAACGTATCTCACCTTATGGCATTCTGCCAGAAGATAATACAGTCATCACGATACTGTAACTTCGGTACATCATCGCGTCAAGCGTACAGTCACGACGGCATATACATAGATATACGAACGTGGCTATTCTTTTCGAATATAAAAGAAAAAAAAATGAATACATTAATTCTCACGGTGATCCACGTAAACTATAGATATGAATATATTCTCACCGATAAATCCGTATTGCCGAAACGAAGATGAATTGTTTCGTACATGTAAATTCTATACGAGACTTCATTAATGCATACAGTGCGTAAGGCTTATTTTGTTCGATTTCATAGATACTGGAAGTAAGAGGGAAACAATTTTTAAAGTTAAAAAGATCCAGACACACGTATATGTATATGCACAGCAGACATAACCAAAATATGCCCCCCCCCACCCCCCCCATCGCCACGTATTCGATCGTTTAATATCGAAGGCAAGAGAGTGCTCATTGGACTCGCAAATAACTTGGCCGATGGCACCGTTCCACGTCGGGCCAATCTCCCCGGGGTGCGTATCCTCGGAAAAACTGGGGTCGCGCCATGCAACCAGAGCTCGAGGATAACATTGAATGAAACCCGCCAGTAGAAAAGCAATTTTCACAGTGAAAACATAAAAGTCGAGCAGAACCCTACCTTACCCAGCCGCGCCTTCATTCCTCTGGATAGTATACAGGGTGAGTGAAAAAAGCTGCGATACGAGATGAGAAAGGAAACGGGACGATTGGAATGAGAAGGAGGTAGAGAAAAGGAATGAATGCCGAAAACGGAGATGAAGGTCGCGAAGGTAGAAGGAAAAATCATTTACGTGCCGAAGCATATAGCGATCGCTCCAGCGGGAATTTCGATTTCCCTCACGGTGTCTTCGCCGTGATCTTCTGCGTTATTTTCGTTCGTATGGGACTCAGTGAAAGCGTTCTTCAGCAGCAGGGATGATGTCCCGGGCGGATCGTGGGAATTCGAGGTCACGGCCGTTGGGCTCGGAAGACGTTTGCGCTCAGGTCGCTCAGAAACAATGTGGAGTGCAGATTACTCGAGAAATTCCAGGGATAATCGTCGAGTTCCCCTATATGGGTGGAACGTGGGCTATGGGCTATGGGTATATAGGTATATGAGCTTGTATACCACAATAGGTATCCTGGAACGAATGATGGGCCGCGAGGGGCGAACTACTGGAAGACCGGAGTCACGCTACACTGTACATCCGGTGAACGCGAGCCACGCAAGACACGGAGAGCCAACGAGTCCTTCGAAAACTAGGAATAGGCAGTCCTCGCACGCGGCCCCAATTGTCACTCGCCCATGTCACCGCAGAAACCTGATGCGAGTCGATTCAGGACAGCCGCGTTTCGAGTTTCGGTTTTTCAGGTGCTCGCGACGCGTATACATATGTATAATTCGTCAAGGATATAAGACGATGGGTACCAGTTGTCAAGAAGTCGTGGCCACGTGTTTACTCTATGGTATAGACCGTGACAAAATTCAGCCATGTACGAAAATATATAGAATTGTGGGCTTGGATGGGCTTGCCTTGTGTATTAATACATTGTACGAATGCGAAATAATCGTTAGTGTGCCGAGGCAAGGGAAGGAACGAGCACAACAATTGTAAAGAAACATACGACTCGTGGTCGAATCTAATCCCATTTCCGGCAGGAGGTCAACGAAGTATGATTCCGTCATCGAAAAGACAGGATAACGACGTGAAAGGCGTTACGTATATGTCGCGCACAGTAAAGATTTTCTTAGTGACGGTACGGGAGACACGCGACAGACACGATATGGAGAAGCGAAGTGCCAAAATTCAAATTCACAGTCTGCCAATCACGAGAGGAGTAACGATTCGAGAAATTATATAAAAAGGAAAAAATACATATCTATGGTCATCGTAAGCGATACAGTAATATTCCCGTCACTATAAGAATTTCCTCATAAACGTCTGGGCGTGACGCAGAAACAAACGTGCCAAAAAGAAATATATATTAACTAGGCACAACCAGATTAAAGTTGGATCTACCGGATATAAGAAATACGGATTCGTGATCCTCGCTAAAGGATGGTATTAGGAATAGCGTATAATATATATACAGAGAGAAATCAGCCTCAAACGAAATTATATCGAGCTTTATAGGCAATCCAGTTTAATGCTATCGTAAAGACGTTCCAGTTTGTGCGAGAGTCGCATAGACGCCTCCGCGAACGTGACTGCGCATCGCCTCCTTTTTTAACCATAAACGCAAAAAGGTTCGCCCGAAAAAATTGTATGCCTCGATTGGCAGGACGACTGCGTAACTTTGACGCTTTTATGTAATGACAATGAGAAATTCGTCATGTCGACCTACGATTGTTCACTGCGTATATTGCTGTACATACGTATGTGGATACTACGTTAATCAAACCTCGTGCGCTGTTCCTCGTGGAACTGCTCTCCAGCCACGAAAGTATGGCATATAATTACGACAATTTACGCTTCCAGCGGCTGTCGCGTTTCACTGGCCGCATTTTGACGTGTAACCTTTCCCTGGCATAGCTTTGCATTGACCTGCTTAAATACTCGACTTCGGCTCACTCCGTACCTGCTCTATAATCCTAGGACCTTCCCCGGCTACTGCATTATGCATTTTCCTCGATGCGAACACGTGGCTAAACCCAGTGTCGGCTGAAGGTCAAGATAACGACATCTCGCTCAACACTACTTGATCCAAAGAAGGCAACCAGACACGGACTGTGTGCCTGGCGAGACATACAATCGTCCCACGATTTCAAGCTGATTCCATTTAGTGCGTGGGTGGTTGCGCAACTCGTCGCTCTTTTGTAAAATTTTATTAGACGGAGAAACAAAGTTTGAAGTTTCATGGCGACGGTAGATTGCAAATTCAAGCGTCTCATTCCCTATCCTTTCTATGGTAATCACGTATTACGTACTTAAAAGTGTCTCATTTTTACGTTGGAATATATGGATATATGAAAATCCAAGGCCTGACGAGGTCCTTGTCGAATCTGTTCCGACCCATTGGGGGTCCTGGATATGCCCTGAACTTACGAAAACGCATTCCTACCACGACGTGTCAATTTGCCACCCAACTGAATTACTGCCGAGCAGCTGCCCGAAGACCACCAAAAAAAGTTTAAGCGCTTCACGGTAAAAACTAAAAGAGAAATAAAGAAGCAAGTGTATTGTTCAATGAAATATCATGCACGGCGGCTATACCTCGCGAAACAAAGAGATTACCTTAATTAAGTGAATTGTGCAGCTTTGTGACATGCGAGTCGAGTTTTTCGCATTCCTGATCTCTGAAAGGGTATCGCACCTATTACTCAAGGCAGTATAAGGTTTGTTTTCGCTGCCATCGTTTGTCGGTTGAGTATTCGCGTAAAATGCTTAGAGAGACGTTAATTAGAAGTCACGAATTGGCAGAGTCAAAAACATTGTTTTCCCTTGGCTCTATCGCATCTTCGAGCTAACATTTGACCTAATCCTGAGCAATGTATTTGGACGTAGGAAGCTCAAAAGTTTGACATTGCAAGTTAGCACACGTGTCACGGTGAGGATTGGGCAATAACTTCGTCCAGAATGCTACTTCAAGTGGATCAACCTAGGAGTACTAAACGGACTTTGTCAGACGAGATAGGCGCATGCAACGCTGAGAGCACGTGTAAACAGAGCAATCTACTTCGAAGAAAATGTACAAAGAAAAATTCCAATTTACTTCGAAAAATGGAAACCTGTAGCATTTCAAAAATAAAGGGCACAGCAAGCCTCGGTGCTACTCCTTTTACGATTTTTCATTCACCGGCGTTCGTTCCCTTTGTGAAAAAAAGCATGTCGACAGACTGGCCATTCGAGTGGCCGACTAGGCGCACATACATTATGAATAAATGGCAGCGTATATGCAAATGCGTACCTATGGTACACATTTTCCATGTCTTATGCTAGTACCGAACGGGTAGCAATCAGAAAAACTAGATTCCATAAATGACATCGACCCGAATACCAACTGCAGATTGACAATTCATTTTGAACATTGGTCCAGCATTGGAGTTCTTTCGGGCAATTCCGAACGGAATTATTAATCGATTGAAATATTAATAAATAAAAAATACAATGGCTCGATATACATGTTTACAGCGTACCTACACTGTAGTACTGTCTACAGGTAACTGCATCATTAATGGTTCATCCCCTACATAAGGGTACAGTAACGAGTAACAGCCCACGAGGGAAATAGTTAGGGGAATTCAAGTAGTAAGATTGTCGGGTTGAGCTGGGTAATCCATAATAAGTCATAATTACGCAAAACTTATTAGGAGCCCTAGAAAAGTCCAAGAAAATTTTCTCACGAAAGATAACATCTCACAATCTACGATATTGTTATTTAATACATTTTCTAACTTAACTAACATTTCCACAGCCATATGCACGTAACGTGAGACTAGTTGGTCGTTATTTCATCAATGAATGCGTAAGACGTCTTGATTACCTCGTTCAAAGTCTCAATAGATTTGCTGTCGGTCCTTCGGCTCATGAACAATCAGCAGCGAATGGAGCAACTAAAACCGTCGTATGATCGATCCGTCAAAAGGGAGCCATTCATCGTTTGGTCATTCATTCGCGGGCAAACATAAATCCGTAAAGCGTTTGTGTGGCTGGTACGGTTCCTATATGAACAGTTTCAAATTCAATATTGTAGCGCAGGCGCGAATTCGTACGAAGACGAATCCGAGACCGAAACCTTGAGAATGCCTGGTGTGCGCAGAGCTCGCGACAGTGCTAGTGTATATTAGCAAATACATGGAAAGAAGTCCTTCTATACTGGCTGCCTGCTCGCCTGGCCAACCAGCCAAGCTCGGCTCTCTATTTCGATTTCAGCAAGCGCCCAGTGACATTTTACACCCTCGCTAACTAAGATCCATAAATCACAAAGTCTCGCCGTATAGAAGGTATACGCGGCTCTGTGACCCGTATAGAAAAAAAAGTGTATACCTAATTTCATAATGTTACGAGATTTTATTAATATACTGTCATTAAGGTATTTATCTATGTATGAAAGTGCCGATCGATATCCTCATGGTTGATAATAGACTTAGAGAAAATCCGTGGCAAGAATAGCCGTCCCTGGTCTTTCAGGCTATAAGCAATGCCGTGTCAAAGCTGACCCTTGACTTTTGTTTAGCATGACAGGTGACTGTGATACCGCGTGACCACGTGGCCTCTGCACAATAAAGACTCGTCGCGTAAACTTACTGTCATGTTTCGCGTGGGTCGCTTGGCTTTGTGCCACAAAAGTTGGGACTAGTTTTTGGCGGTCGTTATACCAGGGGACGGTTGGATTTTTACCAGGTAAAACAGATAGCACGGAACGCTTTCCGCTTACGACTCTACGTTATCACGGAACGACGGCCAGTGACCAAACGATTGTATCCTGACGCTCGTGATCCAACTCTAAGCACGAACTCGTTCCTGGCTATTCCGTAGTTAACGAACCGTTTATTTCGGGTGGGTATACCTGGACACCGCTAACGAGCTAAACAGCTAATATACAAACCATTCCCCTTATTAGTTGCTCATTAAAGTCGTATCGATCCTCCGACACCTGGAAGCCGTCGCACACTCGGTTTCGCACACGCGCATTTTTGCTTGAATAAAATGTAGAATTTCGTGAAAATTAAAGCAAATAAAAAGCTAACAGGATCAATGGAGAGCGATTCCGGCAATTACTCCCGTAACATTTCAAACGAGATGAAATGCACTTAATTAGCGAAATCGAAGTCATTAGCCCCTTGAAGTAACTGAATAAGCGAGTGTTCGATTATCATAGGAAACCGTATAGTCGCTACCCGTAGTCATCGTTAGGTGCAACCTAATTGCATTTCGAGCGGATGGGGTTGAGATCGTTTTAAGACAATTAACATATTTTCTATCAAATTATACTGTTCATATATCTCATAAATCGCACACGTGATTCAAATTCGCTATAGGACTTTGTGCTAGCTCGACTCTCAGCCCAAACGGAAAATATCAAAGAGTCTCGATTACCTAATCTACCTCAAGGTTGTAACGCAAATCCTTTCAGTAAAGCATCGCAGTTTCCTGCTATCCGGAGATTGCAATTTCACCGTTTCAAACTTCTCGTCGAGCAGCCCCAACAGCACATTCGTATGAATATAAAATGAAATCGAATATGACCCTTTTTTCCTTTCACTGTCACCCTCACAGTCAGTCCTGCTGATTGACGAAGTTCTTGAAAATGCAGAAGAAAAAAATGTCCGGCTCGCATATGAAATATGCATATACCCAACTTCCATTTCAAGAATTGGTATACGTATCCCACTTTAATTTTCCAAACCAATGACTACCCTAACTACTACTCTTATAAGGAAGTATCTCGAGACTCAAGTTCCACATATCCTCAAGGGCTTCTTCACCTAAATAAGGGTGGTGTGGTCAAAATAAAACTGACGACAAGCCGCTCATTAATTTAGCGAAGGGATTGGACTGATTCGTTCGTGAAGTAAAATCAAGTCATTTCTCTCAGCTGCTGTACAGGCTGCAAACGTAAAAGTTCAATTTGCATTTGTCTATTTTTACCTCATACCTTCAGCTACCTAGGTTGGGTTAAGTTATATACCGCACCACAGGTACCTAATTTCGATAACCACTCCTGCCGAAGAAACTTCCCATCGCCGAAGAACCATCCCATCCTTCATCGTTTGAAGTTCCTCTTAAAACTGGAAGCATGGACATAGCAGTGATAAAATATCGACGGATCCGTGTCTTGAATTTATTATTCGAAACTTGAAGGAAAAAAAAAAAGTAATATCATACCGCATTGTCTGGTATTTCTTCTTGTGTACTAAAATTTCGGTGTAACAGCTACCAAAGTCCACAAGCTACAATCCAGTCAAATCCCTCGCAGACCCGTTCTACTGTTACGGTTAAAAAGCCTCCCCCGAAGGTTGGCACATGTCCACGGACCTCTGGTTACGGGAGTACCTATCTTAATGATTTACCACCTGATTTACCATTTGTTCTACGCCTGGCAGCTACTGTTTTCATCGCGAACGCGTGAATGACCGCCAAAATATTTTAACGACGCCGATGACGTTTAATGGTGAAATTAATTAATGACTTGCTGTAGGACTATTGTGTTTATGCATTCCATTGCTCAGTATATGCATTTAACGATTGCGTAATGTCGTAAGCACGAGCATTACGTACGCTGTGTATTAACTAAATTATGTCCGCCGGTAATAATAACGATGAGCGCTGTGTTTACCTTTTTCTACATTCGCCAAGAATTAGACCGTGAACGATACGGTCACTGCGGAAGGACCTTCGCGGTTGATAATAGCTACTGTTATCGCGACACGACCTTATTTCGATGAATCTGACAAGCAAAATAGCTAGAAAGCTTCAACAGATTCTCATAAATTTTTGGAAATAAATGTTCAAATCCGCAGCAGCCTTATCTCGAGATCGATTGATGCGACTACGATATGTAGTATGAAACTAGCTATATTGGCTCTCTAACTGTTTCTGGCAAGTAGCAACGAACGATTTTGGCAATAAATTCTGCTGTAGAGTGTCATTTTTTTAGTGACGTCGTCCTCCATTCCGTTTTCGGCTTCGATGTGAACCAACGATCATTTTTATCGACCACGTGGAAAACTATGTGACCGTTTCGCAAGCACGTAGGAATATACTTGTATAGGCACGTGTATGACCGTTTTAAATTAACGATGACTTGAAAAGACTTAACGAAGAATGAACGTAACTAGAAATGCCAGAGACATCTATAATCCATAAATTCATTTTTAAATGTTAAGAATCCCTTAGGTGCACAGATACGACATTAGAATGTTAACACGTTATATTTGAATATGAGTTTAAAGGACGATCTCCGCTTAAGTTAAGCGTACTGAAATAGGCTTTAGAAAATAAATTGATCGAGCTAAGAATCAATCTAATCCCATTTTTGATGGAAGGATACGAAAGACTATCCACTCATACCGGTTTTCTCCCCTAGTAGAAAGTATTGATTATTGGAGAAACAGATAATTGTATAACGAAAAATCTACATAAAACATTGCAGAGAAATCTCGTATGCCTACGATATAAGTATTCAGTGAATAAAATACGACTAATAGAAAGAATTCCAGTTGCATTTAATCGCCCATGGAAATGGCTCAAGAGCTGCAGTATTGAGATAAAGGAATCCGTACAGTAGAAATATTCCTGTTGACGTGCTTCCTTTCAAGTGATTATCTGCATTAACCAGTATCGTGTTTCGAATCAGAAACGAATCCGCTTCACGTGCAAGAGCAGCAAGTCAGTTCAGTCTAGGCATTGAATACTCGAGATACAGAAAATATATACTTTCAGTAAGACTGTGATACGTTTAATCTATCGAGAAAACAATCATAGTAAATTCCAGTGAAGAACCTTATATGATACAATTCTGACCCTCGCGATTAATGCACAGGGTTTTGATAAAAGAAATTTATGAATGGAAATTCCCAATTTGTAAATTGATTTAGAGAATGGGACTGTACCGGAAGTGGGGTCCAAGTACAGCAGGTCCTTGACCAACACGAAGGTGTACAGGTGCAAGTAAAGAAGAGGGGTGAAGTATTAGCGGGTAGGTGGGTTATTTCTGGAAGGGGTAGTGTACAGAAATAATAAAGGGTCAGATGTAGAAGCAACGTGAAGCGTGTCAGGTGTTAGCAGGTCATACGGTACAGGGTAACTTTGATGACTCACCTGCCCCCCGTTGATGATAGTAATTGCACTCAGCGCATAAGGGATGAATGCGATGCTCCGATTCGTCCGCGAGTTCGTTTTCCTCGCAAACGTCCTTGTAGCCCTCCGGTGGACTCAGGGTTTCCTGTTGCTGATGAGGTTGTCGTTGCTGCTGATGGATACGATCAGGCGTGGCGGAAACCTTATCCTCACGTAGAACTTCGAGTCCATCGTCTTCTGGATGAGATTCCTCGCCGGGAAACACCTGTTCGCGTCCATCCGCTGATTCACTGTCTGATTGTCCATCTCTATCGTCGAATCGAGAACCACCCCCGAAATGAAGATTCAATTCAGCACGACACTCTTTACAATTACCCAATCGGATCATCTCATGCTCTTGGCAGCAACAGTCACACTCCTCCTCGTAATCCGCGCAACACTCCTCCTTTATCAGTATGATGTAGTCCGCCGCGAAGAACTCATTGAGCTTCTCATTTATCACGACGCGATTCTTCTGGGTCTTCGCTTTGACCTGTCCAGGCTTCTTCAGCAAGGACTTGAGTACTTTGACGGGGACATGATCCCCCGTCTGATCGTTCATGTTGCCGTGTTCCTTCATTTTCTCTTAGCTACACTGTCAATTTTATCTAACAGATGCTTCGCTCCGCTCCATATTTCACTCTCCCCTGTCGCTAAGTCACCATAGCGTCGTTAAAAGATTTGGTCTGGCAAGAACACTTGGATACTCCTGTAGAATTTTCTTCCTGTAGACACGTCGGTGATAGCAGGTACATTCGATGCGGATTCCTCCTGCTCGCACATCTATCTTCGACTCGAGTGAAAGTGGACGAACCTGGAAAGCGCGTGTCACGCAATTAAACGCCAAGCATTCAGCCTCAATTGTAACAATTCTGGATAGATTCGCCAAGTCTCACGTTCTATCATCATCAGCACGAACCTATCCAGACCATTCTACTCTGTATGGCAGACTGCTTCCTTGCTTGCTTCGAAAGCCTGCTTATCGATCTCTCCGGCGGGGGCGTACTTGTAAACGACGCCGCTCCAGCTCGTTGCAACTTACATTATCACCAAATCATCAGGTGCACTCGTGGGATAACCCTACACCTGGACATGCCAGCGGTCTCTCTAATACCATCCACCCGTCCAACCCTCACCCCCATACCCAATCCCAAAACACAGCACTACACCGTCGCCGTGCTTCCCACCAGCACCTTCACCGCCACCAATAGCAACCGCCACTGTCACTAGCACCAGCAATACCACCGCGAGCACTGGCTTCGCTACCACTGGCCGCCTTCACCACTTCCACCCCAAGAATCAACTACTACTCGCTGCAGAGCAACGACTCCGAAACAGGCTAGGCCAGGCCGTTGACGGCCGACCGTCCTAACATCCAACGCACTCGAGTCGACTCCGAGCGGCCGTGGGCCGAAACCGACTGGCAACTCGCGTCGAGACGCGAGCCGCCGTTACTTTGGCTTTCGATTGCGGCGCCACCATCGCATCAACTAGCGGCCATTGGCCGTTCGAACCCCAGATTCCTGGACCACACTAGAGGCTGTCATCACTCCACACAACCCACGCACCCCCTATTCCAACAGCACGTAAGCTATACGGTTTTGCTACACTTGATTGGCGAGTTTCATGGATATGTAGATTATTTCGTGCATATTTGTGTCTGTGCACTTACCCGAAACTTTTGTGAAAAGCTATTCTGCGCTACTGTGGACAAACACTTCGTGTTTTTCTTCGTGAATTATTACCTACGAATAACGCTACTGGTTTAGAGTATTGAATTGAGGTGACTGGCTCATTGTTTTTTTCTTTCAAGAATTATTTGTTTATTATGTGTATTCTACTTACGATTTAAACATTATATAGATATATACTTGTTCGTTCTTTAGAATCTTTTCTTACGCTAATCGATTGCCTTCAATAGCGTAACTCATTTCACTCGAGTTTAATGGAGTTACAGATGATAATTATCAGCCATCATTATTGAATAGTTCTCTCTAGAAATAATACAAACTTACGTCTGTAAGGCCAATTAAATCGTCGAGGAAAAGGATTTATTTCTAATAAAATGGTAACGGAACGTCTTGTCGATGCCCATCGAATTTATATTCTTTAACCAAACACCCTCTGACAACTCGACCATTCTATCAATATTGTTTCCTGCGGAATATCACATTTCCATTACAAAATATTTAATTATTCGATAAAAATATATATTCGTATGCGACCAACAGTTTTGTCAATTAATATTGCAATTTTGTCTTGGTTTAAATTATTCATTAGTACCATATACTACGAATTGCAGTCAATTAACGACGCTCAAAAATCACTGCTATTACTATTTGTACGTACAGTAATATTTTCTCTATAGTTTTCCGGAAAACTGTATTCTCAACACTCTTATCATGTGAACGGATGCCACACAAATTAACTACATTTTGAAACAGTTAACAAAGCAATATGCTAAAACGTAATTTAATTTCTCTCTCAGCTGCACTTTTCGTGGGAATTGATTGGCGCTAAGGTTTCTCATGTGAAATAGTGTCAAGTACCGTTACACAGCGTACTTGAAATACACAGAACCACGGTCACTAATGGAAACTTCAATCATTCTGCAAAAAAAAAGTTACTTTTATTATTCCACGCATCAGCCTCTTCGTACTTCTTCGTTAGGAATGCAAATACAGATACCTCATAGATAATTTTCCAGGTAGGAATCCCCGATTACGACAAACGAATTTAACATTTCTCCCTTTCGAAAAATCATTGTCATTCGTAAAGCATATCGCAGAACTTCCTCTCAAAACTATGTAATATAAAAATAATGATAAACTTCCAAAAGATTTCATGAGTTCTTCAAAACGAAAGAATAAATAGAAATCCCTATTGTACATTACGTCGTCCGCTATATCGTTTCTTTCTTTTCTCCGCTAGATCAGAGCTTAGATATATTTTCCAGTCGAGCGACCAAATCGGGCCGACGAACATCAGGAACGCGACATGAATAATTAGCCGAATTTCGTAAAGCAGTGAGACGATTTTCTCTTCCCTCTGATTGTGAACTCTGCAACCGTAACTGCTATTTTCGGCTAATGAAATTTTACCAAGAATATCGATTATCGCAGGTTAACTATTTTAGAGATTATTACCAGAGGCGAGACTAGTTTTGTATAGTCCGAACAAATATTGAGTAGTTTGCAGAAACGCTTATCTAAGAGGATGTGCCAGTACAAAGCTGACGCACAGTTTATTGATTACGTTATAGTCATTCCCAACAGTCGTACGTATATACCCATCAGCCATTAGGAATGTGCACGATGTGAATCTACGATAAGTAAATTAGATAAGTAATAGTTCTTATCTATTGCAATATCTTCGTTATGTGTAGTCAAATACTTGTTGACATGTCGTAAAGATAAGTTTCCGGTCCCGTTGGCCCGTTATGATCACTTCCGTCTTTAACAGGATCGTTTAGCAATGGATTTATGCATTTCCGGTAATATACGTTATATTGCTCCCTATTTCATCCGATTAGGTAAGTGTGAATATTTTTCTATAATTTTACAAATTTACGTTATCTAAGAATTTATGAGGTTTCGGTAGAAAATCATTATCTAACAATTGTGTTCAATTTAGGGATGTATAACTAAATTTGATTAACTGTGTGGTATTCAGGACAATGAATAAAACATTTCGGCCATTTCTCCGGACGACATTCGATCCGTGCAATTTAATATTGTTACATTGAAATATTTATTGACAGCCAATCAGCTCGTAACGAAATTTTAAAAAGTGAAATTTTATAATTCTATTAAAACATGTAGTAAATAATATCGGCGACCTCGTCATAGGGCCTTAAATACGTGCAATAGAAAAATTCTTTGAGTTACATTTAATACAATAATTATATTCAAGTACGTGAGTATAGGATCATTAAAGAATTCAAATACAGTCATAATTTTACATAATCATCGTTTAATATTCGCTGTAACATATCCAAAAGAAGAAATGAGGCCAAATGCGTATAACGGTTGCAATCAGTTCCTCAACCAAAAATGTTGATGCCACAATATGAGTCATATTTTTTTCAAATGAAAAAGTACGCAATACCGTAATTATTATGATTAAGAGAAACGTACGTAATTATTAAAACGATAGGAATGCTATCTATATAAAATATATTGCTGGGAGGATCGTTTTTTTATACACCATTTAGAATTCTAATATAGTACTAATCACCTATTGCATAACGATAATTAAAAACTATGCGACACTTTAGTAAATCGATACTAATAAATGAAGCCACAAAGGCGGATATTTGGGTATTCATTGTACTAAGGAGATGTAGTTTGGACAGTTTAGTTCTCATGTTTAACATAAAAATATCAGGAACTACATGGATACGCCAAAGCATCAATAACTACGGCAAGGAACATATGGCTTCAAAACTTATGATGAGGAAGACCTATGTACAATGAGGAACACCTTTACGTTGAAAAGTACAATTACTACTACTTACCTAAAACTGCATGCATGTACATGCTAGTGAACTCGAATGAGTTAATTAATTTTTAATTAATTCTGAATTTATTAATATATTTATTAAGATATATAGATGTGCTTTTATAAAATTAATATAAACAATGTTTTTAAACAAAAAATATTTTGTAGCAATAATGTTACTATGATTAATGCATTGCAATCGGTAAAAAAATGACATCATCTTCTCACGGCAATCTCATAAAGGTTCTAACACTTTATATGGGTTAAGTATGCCGTTTGGATCCATCATTTTCTTGAGCTCACGCATAACTTTTATCGCAGATTCGTCCTTGCTGTAGTGCAAGAACTTCGTTTTCTTGAATCCTATGCCATGTTCGGCACTTATGCTGCCACGTAGCTTTGAAATGTATTCGAAAATGAACGGTTCCAGTTGAGAGGCTATATCTTCAGCATAAGTAGGTATCGACACTTGCAAGTGCAGATTTCCGTCCCCTGGTAAAAAATAATGCATCATTTATATGTTCTGCGTAAAAGCCATCCTCAAAACATACAATTTCATTCAATTCTAGATTGGTGCTGCCACCTGGTGAGGGTTGAGAACGAAAGGGTCTTTTATTGATAAAAAAAGGAGGGAGCAACATATGTTATAAGGATATTACATGTGCTTCGATATGACCAATAGGATGTGATCGACTCGTCCTCATAGGCGCGGGAGCGTTTAAACTTCGAAATACAAAATTTGAAGATATATCAAAAACAATTACCAATCCTTAACATAGAATAAGTGATTATCAAACAAAATTTATATACTGTATATACAGTAAATAACTACGATATTGTACAGCAGAAAGCGAAAGTTACAAAGTGAAATAATATATATTACTTTATATATACCTTCTATGTCAACTTGGTGTGTATAAGTATACATATAAATACTGCTTTTTTGCAGAATAATTATCTTTCTCTATGAGAATTTCATAATATTTTATTATTTTATCAGGCCTTGTCTTCTTAACTTTCACTTCCTAATTCTTATATGTAAAATGTATATCCAATAGCACTTTTCTACTTTCTTAAAGGCGTGCGAAAGTATAACTGGATTATTTTAAATAATCAGGATGAGAAAAATTCTATACGCATTAATGACTAAGAAAGTATAACAATGGTTATAGCCATGAAAGTAGTATATCTGTATATATAAGAGTGAAGTGTATCGTATTGTGACGTAAATTTGGATCTGCGCGAATGGGAAGAGTTATGCATTTCTTGTAAGCACACATAATATCCTTTCTTTCTTGTGAACACACAATAATCCTTTCGTCACGAAGCAGACGTCTATTATAGCACAGTATTAAAAAATATTATGCATGATGAATAAACTATACCGAGATGTCCGTATCCTCCTATTCGCACGATACGAGGATCCTGTAGTCGTTCACGAAGAATCTCAACAATTTTGTAAAATTGTGGAAGTGGCATTGAAATGTCATACTTGAACACATAACCATCATACATAACAGCTTGGGTAAGGCTTTCTCGAAGTGTCCAAATATTCTGTAAGAGTCACATTTAATACAGTAAAAGCACAAACTTCAAGGTTAGATCACAGTAGCGAATACCATTTAAGTTTATATTTCATTCTCTTTCTTCATGCGGCTTTACTTGCCATGAAGAAACAAGTTTTGACAGGTTTGTTTTTATAAAATATTGATAACCTACTTTGATTTTGGTTGGTTCACTCGCAAGAGTGCCATCAGAAATAATATCCTCTTCAAGTAATTTCTCTAATAGACTAGCAAATTTTTCTTCATCATGGCGTGTCTCACTTCCTGATGTTTCAAGAAGAACATAAAATTCATGGTCATTGGTACCAGTATCCAAGGGATTTTTAAGGCCTAAAGCTGTGGTGCATGCCTCTAATGATGTTTTATCAATTAATTCACACGAAGATAAAATCTCTCCTAATTCTCTTTTTGCTTCTTTGTATGTTTTTAAAACATTTTCAAAGCTTTTTAAACCTGTAACAACATTATGAAATGATTACTGCTATTGAACAATGCACAAAATAGTAATTATAACATTAATAGATTATTGATAAGAAGGAACGTACCAAGAAATGCAACATTTATAGATTTAGGAAGTGGTGGGCACTGTATTGCTACTTTAGTTACAATCCCAAGAGTACCCTCTGAACCAATAAACATGTGTTTAATATGATAGCCTGTATTATCTTTTTTTAAAGTATTCAAGCAGTTAACCACTTCGCCATTGGCTTTCACCTGAAAATATTGATTTCTGAAAAGTATCAAGAAGTACCACAATACGATATGTGAATATCATAGCAACATCTTGAAAGTATTGCCTTTCCTGTTAATATTATTTACCGCTTCCAACCCCAATATATTTCCATGTAGATTTCCATAACGTAAAAGCCTAAGGCCACCAGCATTTGTCGAGACACATCCTCCAATTAAGCAACTTCCTTTAGCACCCAGATCCAGTGGCATCATCAAATTAACATTTTCTAAATGCTTTTCCAGATTTTCCAGTATACAGCCAGCCTGACATACCAATGTCCCTAATATTACAGATACACTACAAATATCATACACACTTCATTCTACAAATTAATTATTTCACATTGTTTTTATGATATACAATTAAAATACAGACCTGATAATTCATCAGTATTAATAATATTATTCATTAACTTCATAGAAATTATTATTTCATCAAATACTGGTACACTTCCTCCAACCAGTCCAGTATTTCCACTCTGTGGACAAACAGCTAAGCGATTTTCATTGCAATAGCGCAATATTGCTGAAACCTCTTCAGTAGTCTTAGGCTTCACGACTACCTTACTCGCACCTGAAAAGATGTCAATATGAAGTATTGAAATCATAATAATTAGGCAATTGGAATAGACTGAATTCAATTATCTAACTTCAATGTCCCTACCTCGGACCATTTTTATCCAGTCTATGTTGTAGGTTTCACATTCATCAGGATCAGTGAGTACTCTTCCTTGTCCAAGGAGACCATCAAAAAATTGTACATGATTATCAGTAACTTTTGAGTAAGGTCCACGTTGTACGTGGTACCTCACTGATGTTAATTCTGGCTTTGTATCAGTAGAAGCATGACGAAAAAAGAGAATTCGTGCATGATTAATAGTAAGTGGTAAGTATTTAGGTACACTAAATACCGCCCTACTTAGCGGTTGGTTTATACTCCTCAGCATCCTCCAAAAACTGTAAAAAAAAATTATAAATATGGAAAAGAACGGCTAATTTTGCCAAAAAAATTATTCCTCTAATAAGATTTTATGCTATTTTTTGAAGAAATGAGTAAAAAAAAAGTTACAAGAAAATAATGAATTTTTATAAGTTTCAATTCGTCAATGGATATTTTTTTTATGCACGTTTGTATTTCAAAGGTCCCGTAGTTTGAAGCCTGAATTATTGAAAATCATCAAACTTCTTTTTATTTGGAAATTAATACATTGGCTAAAAAGAAAATTGTACAGTCGAAAATTAATTACACAGTTGTATCTAAAATTTCATATATAAAGTCATTAATACAGGTTTCTACCATTCACAAGGAGTATGCATACTAATACACTATGTTATCAACGTCACCAAGTAGCACAATATCAGTGACGTTGAACTCTCCAATCCTCAATTCTCTGAATCATCATCAGTAGAGAATTTATAACAAAAAAAATAGTGTCCTACTGGAACCATACTGTTGTACAACCCTGGTATAATATGAGAGACCATAAATACACAACTGTTTGAAATAATAAGTTAATATCTGATATAACACTTGAGCCGGAGCGTGCTCTTTCAGCTAGCGAATATCGGCGTAAAATGACAAAATAACGAGGTACCATAAACCCAAAAGTGCAAGCTATAAACGAAAAGAGGTTCGTTAAAGCCTTGGTAATGCAACTAACTACGGAAGGAGTCCGTATGAAAAGAAGCAATTTATTTGAACAGTAGGTTTACAATGGTCATGAAGCCATTTACCTCGCTCGTTACCTGACCTGCCATTGTTCGCAAAGGAATATGACTCCCTCGGCAGAATCGAAGGTCATCCATTGGTGCCCGTTGACTTACCTGTTCCTTACAATCAGTTAAAGTCCACCACAGGACTGTAAAAAGTGTCCAGAAAGTGCCGCAATTTTTCCGCATTTCCATCTCGGTACGCGCGATATACTTTTCCGGGCAACAGAGTTTTTCCTTCTTTTTTTTTTAGACTCCCCCCTGAGTTCGCATGCGGAGCAAGAGAAAGTGGCGTCGTCGGGGCGAGAGAAAGAGCGTGACGACCAGAAAAGTGGAAGAGCAAAGAAAATAATCGACATGCAATAAAGAACTTTCCTGCCCCTAGTAACTGGTACGAATTTCCCGGATTATATATATTACAAAGATATAAAAATTATTTGTCAAAATTTCTAATTCACTCCAGATAAGAAGAAAAATTCAATTTTTCATATTAATTTTGCAACGATCATTATGCACCGATGAACGAAAAAATGTATAACAATCAATTTCTCTGAACCATTCGACAATAGAAATAATTATCGAGAGATTTAATATAATTTAAAAAATTGTCCAATATCAAAATTGCTAACAAATTTCCAAAAATATTCGGTAAATAATATACATACCAGTTACGAAAATTGTAATTTTCTATTACAGAAAATCATAATCCTTCGATAACAGTCATTACGACTAACGCATCGTAGTCGAATACCTATATGTCCCACTGCAAAGTCCCTGACGAAGGATCTACGGGATTAGCACGTATAAATAGGCAGATCTATATTCTTAGCCATGCGCGCGTTATCCCCTCTTACGGCGCGAAAGAAACTGGCATGCAAATCTACCAACTCGTGTGCGCGGATATGCCTATTGGAATTTTTCGTGCTCAGGCAGCTTCCAACCAGCGTTCTAGGATCGGTACGCGATTGGCCTGTAGGGAATCTATATATCAAGCGAGTCTTGGGGTCTATCTCCACCAATGAGCCAGCGCAATCCGCGTCTCGCCACTCCGGAGGGTCGCGTGACTTATATCTATATTCTATAACCAGAAGACTTGATAGCATAAAAAATTCTATAAGCTCTTTAAAGTCAATCAGCATAAAGCAGAGATAAAAATTACTTACATACACAAAAGTAGAATTCACCAGGTCAATTCAAGAGTGCGGGGGGGGGGGGGGGGGGGGGGGGGGGGGGGGGGGGGGGGGGCGCG
>JARQSV010000262.1:430061-443515 GCA_030142285.1 Calameuta idolon | reverse complement strand
CCGGTAAATTAAACTGGGCCCCCCCCCCCCCCCCCCCCCCAAGACCAGTAGATCAAAAATAATGAATCTTTGACATTTGAAATGTCAATTCGAACCAAGATTTTGACATTTATTTTGGTATTTCATATTCCTAAATAATAAATAGCTATCATCCAGTCTGAGCTATAAATAATTCGATTCTTCAAACTAATTTTCCATTAACAAAGTACATATCAACAATGAGCTATACCCAGTGCGTATTCCGAAATATAACATATACCTATACCGTTCCAATATACAACACCCTTGACCCTACATAGATGCACCAGTGGGAACATCAAGGTGTGTTACGGGCACGTGGAAGGGGACGAGATCAGAGAGTGTAAGGGAGAGATTGAGTGAGTGAGAGCGGGAGAGAGAGAGAGAAAGGGGGGGGGGGAGACAGATAAACAGAATGAGAGAGGCTCTACGCGTATATATATATATATATATATATATACACGAGTGCTAGAAAGAGACGCGTGCTCTGCCCCCACTTTCTCAACCAGAGAGTCGTCGTTTGACTCTTGCACTCCAGAGAGTCCGCTTGTATAAACAAAAGATAGAGGATATACCTACACTTAAGGACACTCGGTATGTATATATGTATAGAGAGAAGCTTCGGAACACCACGTGAGTCCTCGACGCCTCACGCTACGCCGTCCTAGTACGCCCACTGTGCACGCGCGCACTACTCAACTGCTCTCGGTACGTAGTCCTCCTGTCTCTATGTCGCAAGAAGAGTGGGAATTGACTGCGGTAGAGGGAGAGAAAGAGAAGGAAGATCGAAAAACGGCTATCCCGTCGGGGTGGGGAGTAAGAGCCAAGAGAAGGGGAAGGCCTTAACAGAGAAGGACACGTATAACGGGATTCCCATAGATCCTGTCTCGTTGAGCTACGAGGGAACTATGGACGCCCAGGTTCCCTACTGCCACTCCACCACCATAGCGACCACCCTACTATGTATATTTATCGCTCATCCCACCCACAAACAAAATTCACTCACGATCAGTAATCTACTAGGCGGAACCGGTATACGATGACGACGATAATCAACAATGGATAAAATACTTTTTTTATAGTCACCTTTCTACTTCCTACCGGTAGCGTCCTCTCTCTATCGATAATGCAGTTTCCACCGTGCACCGAGAACTCTGACCAAGATACGCATTGGGCGGTTCGGCTCTGTTAAGGATCTAGGGAGAGATTGGAATGCCGAATGTGAGAGAGGATTATTGAAATTTCTGAGATTAAAGAATTTTTTGAGCGGGAGATTTCGAACTTTCTTCCGCGTACGATATACCGAATGGCTTTTTGAGATGGATGTCATAGCTTGTTGTATAAGATGGTTGCTGTGGATTGGAGTCAAGGATAAGACATACCTTTAGTCTTAGATACATTTTGGTATGTAATATGGGACAGTCTGACACTATAATGTCGCTGGGAGATGTGCATTTGGTGCAAGCATTGAACTTCCTGCGCGAGGTCAGGATGTATTCTGGCATCTAAGTAATACGTGATATGACGCATAATGTAATTTTCCTATTCTTCGCTAATCAGTAGATACTTCGTCATTGTGTATCTAATACAGCTTACTTATACACGAGGCATACATAGTTAATCAACGTCAGACTAAATTTTGGGATAATTACTTTGTATATTGGAGTAAGATGTATACGGTATTAGGGGAAATGCTTTGTAAGGAATAAATCTGCCAACGTGATTAATTTACGTAATCGACTCTAATCATAATCTTGTAGCCAATACGTATCAAGGACTATAGGTACAAGGTAGGATAGTGCAAATGATATTATTTACATATAATTTATTTATTCATTTAACGTTAATCTTATATATTATTTATAAACTTTATAGAAAATTAACCGCCAGTTAAATATATTCGACAGAGGAAGACTTGCTCAAGATGTTAATTATTAAAGTCAGCTTTGTGAGTGCTCAACTTCCTGCTATTAATTAGTCAAGACTTTCTTTGCGTTACGGTTAAATTCAATTCCTGTTGTCATATATACAAATTTCATTGTGATTGGTCTCGCAATTTGTTCAACGTAGACGTTGCTTCACATGTTCCAGACATATGACGTAATAACTCCGTATCCCGTGTGTGTGTGTGTGTGTGTGTGTGTGCGCGCGCGCGCGCGCGCGCGCGTGTGTGTGTGTGTGTGTGTGTGTGTGTGTGTGTGTGTGTGTGTGTGTGTGTGTGTGTTGCAACATTTAACAAGATGTCCACACGAACTTTTATTACTATTTTCACAAATTTCTAGTCACCTTATAAAAATATTTTAATTCAAAAAAATTTTGGTTATCCTTTGCTCCAAACCACGTATCCTGTAGATATAGCTATACTTTACGTTTCAGGGATACAATTTTGTATCGTTGATATGTTTATTGTCGCGATAACCTGAAGCAAATTTTATTTCTGTATATGGCATTGATTACGCACTAATAGGTAACAAATATATGTCTAATGATACTGCTGGCACGATAGCGCTACTGCTACAAGAAGTTGAGGAATTCGGATCGTATAGTCTCGTAAGTCCAGATTTTTGGTTTCAACTGTTTTGTGATGACGATAGTGGAAAACTGAAATAATCAGAAGAAAGTTCAATATTTCTCCTATGAATCGATGTTTCATTTGTCCCTCTTAAATACGACGGTGTCTGCTATAGAAATTATAAGAAACAACCATTCAAGAGTAAAGTAAGCGTTCGCGTACGTCCACCTTGTATCGAATTGAATTTTTGTACAGGTAACGTAACGCTGGATTATGACGATCGCAAAATTGGCTTTCGCAACGTTGACCGGTTGACGCAATAGGTAAACAAAATTATAATAATCAATAGTAAACGTATAAAATGAATTCTATGCATTAAAGAAGTAACGGCGTGGCGAATTCTATCGTCGAAGAATAAAGATGACTACTTATATATTCGGAAAATGATGTCCCTCTTCGCCATGACGATATGCACCACATATAAAACAGTATCGCACGACTGATTGACAATCGTTACAAGGTTGATACCTGGAAGAATAATTTTTTTTAAGGATAAATACCAATGACGTTCAACCTATCGGACGATCGATTCTCCCATAAAAAAATTCCAATTAGTGGCAATATTTTCCTGATTCGTCTCAGCACGAGCAATCAATTCGAGGCTACTTTATTGTAATTGATGACTTCGATTACACTGATGGAAGTTGGACTATAAAAAATAACAAAAAATATATGACAGGTTGATGAGGATTTGACATAATCATTACCGACAATGTACATATATATGCATAGGCAGCGGGTATAGGTGCATGTCAGTGATATGAGTGTCCACACGTGACAGTTACGTACATATATGGAGGTGGACGTGAGGACTATCCGTTAGTGGGGATTCTGGTCGAGCCAATCGTTACATTAGACTAAAACACGATAGAGCGTCGCGGGATGAAAAGTAATGGTGGGGAGAGTTGACGGCTTGAACGGGGAGAATTGTCGCGTGGCTATGAAATTACACGCCTTTTTGTCCCGTTTTCATTAATGGAACCAGTTCAGCGACAGGTTGCTTATCGAAGAAGGGCAAACACATCTATTTTAAGAATCCAGATAATTTCACATAATTTATCTATACCGCTAATCCATTATCCCTTACGACCTATGAACAAGTGTATATTACGTGAAAATTTGATGTTATACCAAAAATAGGAGAATTCGATAAATTTTTTAAATCCATCATCCTCCTAATACTTATAAATCATACGATACCCGACAGTTACACCTACATTGCTACGTACATCGCTGGGTCGACTTAACCACATAAATATTAGAGTCCCCTCGTCCATTAATCTATACACGAGTAATTGACACATACGCGATTAAGGATCGTGGTACAATATGAAAATTCACAATCATCGTGTACCAGATTCGGGCATACGAATAAAGTCATATCATTTTTTCAAATCTGTCAGTACTTCCCAGTAAGGAATGATATCAAGTACCGAAAATCCAATCCGCCTCCGATGCATAGACTAATAATTAACTGACAAGTGGGGGAAGGTGGGACTAGTTGGAAGTAGCAGCAGACACACCTTCCTGGCAATTTCCTCCGATGAAAGTCGTGCGTAGATAAAGTCTTTCGGGTGAACAGGCGAGGCCGCCGGGGCCAATCATCGAATCAGTAAAACGTGATGGAACGGTGCGCACAACCTAAAGTGGGGGGAGAACGTGAAAGAGTGAGAGAGAAAGAGAGAGAGGGACGTGCGTAGTGGGAGAGCGGTGGTGAAGAGCGGAGGGGCAGAGAGAGACGCGTACCAGGAGGGGAGGAAAGCTAGGCGAGGGCTAGGTGGGGAGGGGTGGGAAGGGGGAGACTTAAAGAGTGGCAGAGAGAGAGAGAGAGAGGGACAGAGTGAGAGGAGTAGAGAAAGAGAGGGAGAGTCTCAGGGTGGGAAAGAAACCAATCGTCGTGGAGGCTTCGTCGGGCGCCTTCATCTTCCTCGACGTGTAAGAGCGTATGTGAAAGCGTCCATGAGAGTTCTGAGTGAATGCTGGTAGTCCTAGGAGCCAGTGGTAGTAACCGACTGTCAGTAGAATTGACAGGCATGCGTGCAACACATGGAAAGACGCGCGCATAAGCACGCAATACTGGCACACGGAGGAGACCGAAGCCGCTATTAATAAATCGTATCTTTGTCCGTGGTGCGCATGCGCGTGGATCAACAAGCCGAGCCAATTCCTCAGTGGTGGCTCGAATCATTAACCGGTTTCCCTGGCAACCCCGGCCGACCTTAACCATTGGTCGGTTACTTACCCCACCACCACCCACACCACACAATGCTCACCGGTTCTACATACACCAACACACGATTGCAGCTCTATACGTGCTGATAATAATTATCGTTCGGTCTTTGGATATATTGGGTTGCGCTATAGGACGGTATAGTGCTTCTCGCTGGGGGAGACTCTATCTATGTTCTCGCACAGCCAGACCAACACACGAGGCAACAGTTCTCTGTTAATGACATTGCGTGTCGTAGTATATTGTGTGCACGAGAAGCCCACACGCATTGCTACTCTTATTAGGCTGCACTACGATGGCCCACCTTGCATTAGTTAGGTTACAGGTACAGCCTATTTTCAGTGGGCTTGAATTAAGTATGCTGAGTAAGGAATATGTTATTGCGATCGTTGATGGACATTATTTGATTTTGTGAAAATTTTTGAGATGATTTTTTGGGGGCCGTTTATTTAACGATGCATTTTGAATTTTTATACGTTTTTAGGGTTAATGAGTGTTTTTGATGGAATTGTTTATGGGAATGATGTCTGCGACCTGTAGAATGTAATATGCTATATTGCATCGTTGAATCCGTATAGCTTGGTGAACCTCAGATGAAATCTACGACATCTATGTAGACTATATTGCACGAAATTCCGGGACTCTAGACTATATTCGATATCAAGTTATGCTTGGTTTATGTACCTTGGGTGAGATAGAGGAGTGGGGAGACTCTGTTCGATTGGTCGAGAGATGGCAGTGCAGTATTGGTCACCAATACTATGAAGGCAGCCTGCAGTGTGGAGCAGAACGGAGAGTATAAACACTGCTTAGAGACAGCTGTGTCAGGGCCGTACTACTTCTCGTGCGATGCGCTCCCATCTTTCAGGATAATGAGAAATTCCAAAGATATTTTCACAAATGTGAATTTTGAAGTATAAAATAAATAGACCTTTATTAATAAATCGATTTCTTGAAAAATAATAATACATAACTATTAACTACTTTTTTGAAGACTATTGCTGAAACAACATTCTGAACTAAATAACGTAATGTTACTTATGAAGGGAGAGTCAAAGGCAGATTTTGGATCATTTTAATTTTGATAGGATAAAAAATATATGGCATTAGATTATGTTAAGTTAGGTTAATAC
Organism: Calameuta idolon; assembly: GCA_030142285.1. NCBI lineage: Eukaryota > Metazoa > Arthropoda > Insecta > Hymenoptera > Cephidae > Calameuta > Calameuta idolon. The sequence goes on along the minus strand of JARQSV010000262.1, from coordinate 437,562 downwards.
ATTTTTTTCCAATTATGACATTTAGTTTCAATCTGTTTTATCCCGTGGCTTTTTTGCTTACTACGCTCCTGACACGAGGAGATCTCAGTAGCGGCACTTCCAGAATTTCAATGAGAAGAACCCTTAGCTTTTACCAAAAATTTTTGTTCGAAAATTTATATACATAGATATAAAATAATTTTTTTTAAACTGCTACAAAATTAAAGTTTCTTTAAAGTTATGATATAAGGACAAATAGTTATTAATACTCTTAAAAAATATTTATTACATGTTTACATTCTTCTTTTAAAAAGCTTCTTTAATGTGAATATGTATATAAATTTAAAAAATAGGCCGTTTTAAAGAAAAATATCAAGGAAGAATATTAGTCGTTATCAAAAGTAGGCAAACTTAACAAGCATTTCTAGGGTGATAATCTTGGAGTAGAAAGTACAAATAAACGTATGATAACAGTGTGATGCATTTTCTTACTTGTCAAAATCGGAATATGGTTAATATCTACCATCTGCTAAATAACATGTCAAGTACAAAAAGAATAAAATAAAATTTTCTTTCTGCCAAAAACTGTACTCTACCTACTACTGCTCCTTCTCCACATTAAACCACCAATTGCCAGACAAGTATAGCCACATTAAAACAAGATAAAAATATTTTCTAAACATCCAGACTACATGGAACAAGAATCCATGAAAAATATTTAAAGAGGTAAAATAGTAAGTCTAACATAGTAAATCCATAAAAATATTTTTATCCAAAGCCACAAAACAATAATACATATAGCTTTGTGGAGTGGAACGTCATTTATTTAAGGTGAAAAGTAAGCAGGGCCCACAGACATCTATATCCGGGATTGCTGTATATTGGGGCGCTATGCTACAAAAGCCCGAAGGAACTGTAGACTCCTGTGTGTGAGAAGAGGTGTGGTGTGCTTGTACGTGTGGAGTAACGATTGAATGCAGGAACGCAGCACAAGAGTGTGGGTATCGTTAAGGAGCATGCGCCCGTAAAGCCCCATACCAGATGGCCCCGCCTTTCCCAACGTTCATGATGCCTCTGGGATTTGTCCACGTTGAACCAATGAGAAAACGGGGTCGCTGGGATAACGGCGCCGAAGTCGCTCCAAGGGGGAGAGCTTATTGGTACCGAGTGGGGATGACGATGGACGGGGGATGAGGCGGGATGGAGGGACGGAAGGTAAGAGTGGGGGGAGTACAGAGGCAGACAACGAACACGACTACCAATGCTTTCGGAGTCTCGCGACGTCAACTCGTACCGCTATTACTGAAGGCTACGCTATATTTTTCTCGCGCAGGAAAACTAACGCCGGTCCTTTTTCGTCTAGGGAAAATTAACCAGTTGGCGTGCACGTTTCGCGGTAGTGCTTATTTTTTTGTCGTGATATTCAAAACGTGCCTAGGTGTGACTGCGCAGCCGCCATGTGAGTATCCGAGCAACTAACGAGAGAACCACCGTGATATTGTGTACTTGGAACGTGCATTCGATGTAGTAGTAGTGTGTATACAACCGTATAGAGCAGTGTGTGCGTGTGAGTATATGTGTATGTGTATATATGCATGTATATTATATACACTGGCAGATAGAGGGTAAGAGAGTGAGAAAGTAGATAGAGAAAGTGTATGTGTTTGCTGCATATTGGCTTTTGCTAATTAGTTTTGAACTGTCTCACGGTACAATTCTAAGCAGTTTTAAAATGGAACGATGTAAACTCGGCACAACGACCTGGACTCCTGGCCTGCCTTGCCGATCAGTACGTCTCCATCGAGTCCCGCCTGATTTCAATCCAAGATGTCGGACCACCGGTAGGCTCTGCGCAAGCATCCCTCGACCGCATGCGATATCTTTGACTCTCCATCCCCAAGAAGGATGCAAGAGGGTTACCCTTGTAGTCGCCGCGTGCTACTATTATTATTATTATGCTCATGATTGTTATGGCCATAATGGCGATATCCATGTTGTCAGTCGTCTCTTTCTCGATGCGTCTCTCTCCCCACCGATCCCTTCCGTGACCGCTGCACCCCCTCCTGTGCCGCTCCCTCCTACTTTTACATCAGCCCCCAGCTACCACGTGATCATTCCCCCCTCTCACTTATTTTTTTCTCGCCCCCTTCGACTCTCTCTCCTCTAACAGCCCACCCCAACTCTCTCGTCTCCCCAGCCTACCGGATCGCCATCCCCTCGACGCTAATTATGGAGGTCCCGGATCGACGACATTTTGTTCCACGCTCTTCCAAGATGGATTACCCCCTTTTCTCTGGAACGAAGCCCCAATCGAATCGAAATCGCCCGCGTTCCTGGCAGTTTTCATTTTTACTTTGGCGCAGTCTGCCCTCTCCCGTCAGACCGCCAACTTTCGAAGGGACGTCGTAAATTTTCACGACGGTTTCGCAAGCCCTGGGACCGTTTCTATCAAGGTTTACCCTGTACGAGGTTTACTATAGCTATACCTTTGATCGTGTTCTCAACCACTACCGACCAATGCACGAAGAACGACTTTTTACTCCTTTTTTGTCTTATCGCTTTAACGATCCTACAATACTTTCTATCGGGTGGCCCTTGAGCGAGAATATATTTTAATAACTTGAAATTTAATTGCACCGTATCTTGAAAATAGAGATTGTTGGTTGTTGATGCTGGTTTTGTTATAGCTTCTCCCATCCTTCACGTTATACGAGCGATAAGTTCTCTGAAAGATAAATTATTCACTTCTCGATGTAGACAAATCGATTAGGGTTTCTATTACCACTAGTATAAATCTTTGAAGTATATTTACAAATCATTTTCGTTAAAATGTCACGTTGTTGCGAATAAATAAATTTCGGCTGACTACAAAATTTATGTAGTAAAAAAAGATATACTGTAGAACAACGAAGTGTTTATGGCTTTCTTATGAGAAATTTGTTCTGTTTCGTATTTAAAAAAAATTAGTGCATAAAGGGAAAGTAAAATGGACACTTGTCATTTGGTAAAAGATGTTTAACTGGCATGACAAGTCGAGATTGAGCACCACTGATATGTGCTGTCTTTATCATTTTCTCTGACGCCCTCTGTTTAGGCCTCCCTTTCTTTCCCCTTTTTGCTATTTGTCGATCTCCCTTTCTGCAGCGGCTCCGTGCTTCGTTCGGATGGTAGACAAGGACGGGTATGGCGCGTCAGTGCTATGCACGAACTATAGAACAGGGGAGGTCAACCTACACATTTATTTCGAAATGGCAGCCACTGTTACTCTTAGCTGAATTTTTGCCAGGCAAGAGTTCAAAGGCGCCGACCCGATCGCCCTTGAAATTAGAAGCCGTTCCGCGAATTCGGACACGGCAGCGTGCCTACCTACGCTGAACATTTTGCAATACTTTCGAATGCGTTTCAAAGCACTGCCATTGCACTTTGCTTTGACAATGAGCACAAGAGTTGAGCATCACTGTTACAGAGCCACGTCTGTGCCTGCGGGTTCACGATCTACATTAATTTGTATATTTCATAAGCTTCCACGTCAGAATTTCAATGGCTAACGACGCTCTAACTTCTCTGTACTTCGTGTACGATGCTTCCTGAATCAACGAACCTACGAGCTTTTCCAGACTTCTCGTTTCAGGGACGATCCACGCGATTATTGATTTCTTTAGGGCTTTTGCAATGGGAACCTACAGGGTAGACCCAAATGCTGTTTGGTAGGGTCCTCCCATGAACCTCACGATACCAGCCAAAAAGTATACACTTTTTGAGGTGTACTCCGGATGAAATCTATCGAGCAACTGGCTAGTCAAAATAATGAATCCTTTCGATGAAGAACTATACTTTCAAATTGTATTGAATATTTCCAATAATTTGTTCAATCAATAGGTTCAGGCTTGTGAATTTCCTATTATTACCTTTTTTTATGACCTAAACAACAAAACGATGAATAATTTCTTTACCTCAGAAAACTACGCCAACGTTATTTTAACATATATGTACAAAACAAATATACCTTCGTGCATTATAAACAAAGAAAAATCGTCTGGATTTTGCTCAAAATGATATTGCAATGTAATTTGCACAACAAGCGAACTGTATTCTAACTTTTAGACTAGTATTAGAATAGAATCTTTTGTTACTCACTTTTCACTTTGAAAGTATGATATTTAGCAATTGTCGAGAAGGGCTTGATGGTTGGATTTGTCGTATAAAAAACCCAGAGACTTTTATAACACTACACAACGTTGATTTCTATCTGAAATTACTTTTGGTGAATATATGTACGCATGTCAGATACTAGAGATATAACCCCCCAATACATGCGACGTAAAAAAAGGTTATCTTCGGAAAACAGAATTATGTAACAGAGGTTTATAAAAATTTTCTTACCATGTAAAGTATATATGCAACTGAAAAACAACAGAGTCATGCCCTACACAGGATAAAATGGTTAGGAGATGTTTTGGAGACAATTATTAAATAAACTCCAAAGTTTTGTTTAATATATGTATATACCTATGCATGCATATGCAGACTAAAATTTTTAGTTTGGTAATGAAATGACTACAAAATATGAACGTTTCATGAAAATTCTATTTTATTGATTTCTAGGAAGGCCTTTATATTGCTTATACTTCGATAAGAGGCATGCTGCACATCAAAATACTCTTTACATATTTTTACAGGTGCTATACTTTATATAGAATAGTAGTTTATTATAGTTTAAGAAATTACCAATAGTAAAAATAATAAAAATATTTGTATGCATTTCCATATGCAATAATAATAATAGCACCATATTTTTACTTTCGATTACCTCATGTTAGTTGCAAAATCCCATTTGTTGTTTAATTTTGTGAGTACGCTCAATTTGATTATTTAAAACAATTACACTTTGAGTCACTAGAACTAGATTAATGGATATATTTTGATAATATAATAATAAAATTATAGTAATACATTTATTTGCACTTATAACTTTACTTCTTTAAAATACAGTATCCTTGATTAAAATCAAACATCTAATCTAATAAATGTGTTTTGTTATAGGAATGTTAATACAACAATACAATAGAAAAACTGCAGCTCGATCGAAGAGGCAAAGTGGCATGGCAAGGAAGATGACGGATGTCAAACAAATTGAAATGTCACAATCCGAACAGTCCCAGCAACAGCAGCAGCAACAACCTCAGCAACAGCAAATGATGATTACTACTCATGATATGCAACAGCAAAACGTTCAACAACAGCAGCACGCCCAACAACAACAGCAGCAAGTACAGCAGCAGCAAGTACAGCAACAAGTTCAACCTCAACAGCAAGTCCAACAACAACAGCTTCAGCAGCAGGTACAACAAGTACAGCAGCAGGTTCAGCAACAAGTGCAGCAACAGCAGCAGCAGCAGCAGCAGCAGCAGCAGCAGCAGCAGCAGCAGCAGCAGCAGCAGCAGCAACAACAACAGCAACAGCCTGGAGGTGGTCCGCACAGTGTTGTTCCAACACAAGTCCAAGTCCAACCACAAGTAGCAGCTAGCATGTCACAGCAACAGGTACAAATTATTTAATGTCTTGAATGAATGGCCTAATTAATTATTGGTCATGACGCTGTTTAGTATTGAACCATCACATTAATAATATAACTCAAATAGTGTATTTTTATTAATAATTTCATTTATACAATAGTTGCAGAATGCTGTAGCAGTTTCAATGCACCATCAACAACAGCAACAAGGAGTTGGTGGTGTATCAATGACATTATCTGGGCAGCAAGGTGCAACAACAATAACCACAATGGCAGCTCATCCTCAGGCTGTTCAAGTTATACAGCAACCTATTCAAAGTCAGGCTTACCATCTTCAACAGCTGTATAATACGCAAGGAACGCCTTTATTGATGCCTGGAAATCTTGCCCTACATCCAGCAGGAATTAATCCATCCTCTATACAGGTAATAATGTAAATGATATTAATTTTTGAAACCCCTTGAAATTTAACAACATTACAATGTTGCAATTTACTAATTAAATACATAATTTGCAGGTAATAACTGCTGGCAAGCCTTTCCAATCAGCAGCGCAACTCACACCTCATATGTTAACGACGGCATCGAATCCTGGTCAAGGTGGAGGACATCCTGCAGGTGGTGGAGCCAAAGTACAAGGTTTCCCTGCTGGCTATTTACCCGTACCTACTTCCGCGAATCCTGGAGGAGGACAAACTTTAGTTTTTGGGCAACTTGGAGTGTTAGGTTCACCTCAACCTCCACCTTCGATTCAACAGCAGCAGCAACAATCAGCTAACAAACAGGATCAAGTTCAAAAAGTAATTTAAAATTGAAATACATACAAAATAATAACAACAAAGTCCATTCTACAATTATTTTCTGAAAGATGAGCAATTACTATCCCGCATGAAAAGTTCTTATTTTCCTATAATTTCACATGTTTATCTTTTATTTTGTTATATAGTACACAACATGTACAGCTGGCACACCGTCTGGTGGTAGAGGTGGAGCGATGCAGTTCGCTCCTTGGCAATTTGCACCACAGGTCGCTTGGACGGGTCTGCAACCACCAACTCTCCTGACTGCACCTAATCAAATTTTCATTAGGGGACCCACGCAGTCTGACATGTTCATACAAAGTCCACAGCCGATACAAACACATAACGGTAAACATCTAGTAGAATTGAATATCGTTGCGTATAGTGGTTTTTCAAAAAATAAAGTAGGTCATGTTCGCCTGCAATCATACCGTTTTGCAGCGCTAGCTACTCAACAACAAATACAAGGAGTCCAGCAAATAGCTGCAGCTAGTGGAAAGCCAAGGGTAATGGATATACAGCAACAGCAACAACAGCAGGGTAAGCAGAGTGCAGGTGGACAACGGCCCCTCAGCATTCTTCCGTCCTCGTTGCAAGGAGTCCAGGGACCTAATATCAGACCAGCAAGTTCTGTTTCAACACAGACAGTTCACGGAGTACAAGCAACGGTACATGCACAGGTCACTACTATTTGATGTTAATGTAAATTCATTAGTTTTGTTGATTTATGATGCCATTATTCAGCTCTACAGTATTAGACTGCAAATAGTATTAGTAATTTATATTAGAAACGGCTAATGTAATACGTAATTATTTTGTTTTGCCTAGAGTGGGAAAAGTGGCGGTGGTGGAGGTAAGGGTCGGGGTAAACCAATGGTTCGCACAAGCCCTGGTCCTAATGCTGCCTCAGCTACGGCAAAAGCTGACGCTGCTAATCAGACGAAATCAAATGTCCATCATGCAACTATGATAATGCAGCAGCAGTCTTCTATGAGCAACAATGTTGGTAACAACAAAGTACTGATCACTACAAACGCCCCTGTTGTCTCAGCCGCACAACCTCCAGGCTCACCTATGTCGACTGGGGATAAACAAAATTTTACTCAACAAAAAATTTTAATGCAATCACCCCAGCAGCAGCAGCAGCAGCAGCAGCAGCAGCAGCAGCAGCAGCAGCAGCAGCAGCAGCAGCAGCAGCAGCAGCAGCA
>JARQSV010000262.1:419622-429961 GCA_030142285.1 Calameuta idolon | reverse complement strand
CAGCAGCAGCAGCAGCAGCAGCAGCAGCAGCAGCAGCAGCAGCAGCAGCAGCAGCAGCAGCAGCAGCAGCAGCAGCAGCAGCAGCAGCAGCAGTTGCAGCAGCAGCAGCAGCATCAACATCAGCAACAGCAGCAGCAACATCAACAACAGCAACAGCAGCAAAACCAACAAGCACTGCAGCAGCAACATCAGCAGGTGTTTATTCAGCAAATGCAACATATGCAACAACAGCAACAATTGCAGCAACAATATCAACAACAACAAGCCCAAGCATCTCAGCAACAACTACAGTCTAAACCAATAATGGGTAAGAAAATAAATATAAATATTATCAAGGCTATTCATTATCAAAGCGTTCGGAATTTATTATCAATACGAACATTTTAAATACTACACGCGATCCTTCATTGCAAAAACAGAAACATCCGCAAATTTTATTTATAACAAAAGGAAGGTTCTACAATTCTTTAAGTGTTAGTCATTAAAGTTAGTGAATTAATTATATTAAGACTCGTACCCTGGATATACATATATTTTTAACATGAATTTATATTGTGGAAGGGATGACACTGCAACAACAACAACCAGGAGTGGTTCTTGGAGGCGACCGACCCATAATGCCTGTTGTTTCTATGGGTGGTGTTGGAGTTGGAGTTGCTACCACATTACAAATGAATCAAGTGCAGCAATCTCCCATGTCAACGGTCCAGCAGCTTCAGTTACCGGTATGTAGTACACGTAACTCAAAAGTTGATATTCGCACATTATCTCATGTATCTAATATTGTTTATGCATTTATTACAGACAATCAATCCAACAATAATAGGCAATCAAATAGTCAGTGGAGCCCCACAGGTACAAACTATGTCAATGGTTAGTCAATCGACGGATCAACAGCAACATGATAATACCAATTCACCTATGATGATATCATCTCCTGAACGTAATCATCAAAATGATTGTCCGCCAATGCTACCACCCATTCAAAATCCGTCCGTTAATAATGACGATACTTCGAAATGCGCCGTGAAGAAGGAAGAAATGACATCTGCAACGATAGAAGAAGTACCAATGACGAACATGGAGACGTCAGGTTTGTACTTAATTTAATATATTTACGCAATAGCAATTATTAGCGATTCTCGCACACATTATAGTAAGTGATTTGTTATAAAGTATTTGATAAAATATTCTCTCTTTTAGAAGGGGACCAATGTAAAAGCGGCATTAAAGAAGAAAATGGTACCGCAGTTTCAAAGGCAGAGGAAAAATCTTGTGGCAACCCTTTAGCTGGGCTTGCCAATGCTGTTAATTCAATTACTAATGGTGTTATTGGGGATGAACCAGCTACAATTTCTGTGTCTGTACCACCTATGGCAAACAATAAACAAGCACCTCCGAAAGCTATGGTGAAACCTCAGGTTTTAACGCACGTCATTGAAGGGTTTGTCATACAAGAAGGTGAATACACATTATTCTTTTCAAGAAGTGTATAAGTATATTGCAACAATAAATTAAATACGATGCAGTCTAACTTATTCGAAATTTCGCAAGATTATATGAAAAGTTCAGATCTAATCTTGTAGGCATTGAGGTATCGTTTAGAGTTGCAATTTAGGGACAAGTCTCATTTCAGATTCTTTAATACTGAGATTTGGTTTCCTACTATTAAATTGAGGCAACTAATTGGTCCTCTATTCTGACTTACAGCATCGGAACCATTTGCAGTTAACCGATCATCTTTGACTGGCTCTGTTGGCCAAGTTGGACACGATACAAGCAACTCAACGAATCGGAACGGTTTATCATCCTCGGATAAGGATATACAGGAAGAACCTCCTAGTAAGAAAAGTACACAATCGCCAATTCTATTTCTTTCTTACCGAATTATAAAGTATCATATGAAGTGACTTATTGTTTTTATTAATTACTATTTTAGGAAAGAAACATGCTCCTAATTATTCCACTGATACCGATGGAATCGAGGGACAAACCGGCAAATGTGAATCATGTGGCAATCATATTGAGGAGCAAAATGGAAAGGTCAAGAAAGAGAAGAGGTTCTGTTCAGCCATATGTGCAAAGAGGTCAGTGTATCAATGTTTAAATTTTGTTATTATTAGGAACTTTTGAGTAACTTTAATAATATCATCAATTGTTCTGTAGTAAAAGAAAAGAAAACAGAGATAGAGATACAAATGAAAAAGAATGGACGGAAATGGATACAGATACAAAACACAATAATGCCAATGACATGACAAAGAAAAATGGAGACGAAAAGTCACTTTCTGCTATAACAGCTACTCCTACTATAGACGAATTAACTCCACGGGTGAATCCTGTAAAGTGGACGGTAAGTTACAATTTTTTTTTACAAATCCTTATAGATTGTTGCTATATTAATGATGGTTGGTATGTAAACGTAATATTAATAATTTTAATGGGAAAAAATAGGTGAACGAAGTGTGCGAGTTTATACGTGGTTTACCGGGTTGTGCGGATTATGCGGATGACTTTGCGATACAAGAAATAGATGGACAGGCTCTAATGTTACTTAAAGAAGATCATTTAATGTCAGCAATGAGCATCAAATTAGGACCAGCATTGAAGATCGTAGCCAGGATCGACTCGATGCGGTTAGACTCTATGTCTAATTCCGTCCCACCGACTAATAACAATTCGTGAACCCTTTCGTTCTTTAACTCATTTTTATTCATTTAAGGTATTCGTATCTTAAAGTAAAATCACATCATAGCCTCGGGGCTACAGGGTCTGTGCAAGAAATTCATCGTAATGCAATATCTCGTAAATTCACATTTATATCGGCTCAAGAAGTATAGTTCTACACATTTTTTTATATGATTTCATTTTCTGAAACAGTGGAACTATTGTAATTTTTATTACATATCAGATTTTTTTGTTAGTCATATTACTTTGGATTTTGAATAATTCTTTTAATGGCTTATCAGCTATATTGAATTCTCACTGCAGTCGGTGAAGAATTATTTTTAACGTCTGAACATAATGATATTTCAATCAATTATAATATTTTCATATGACTTAGAAGCATTGGTTATATAGATATCCAAACTCTAAGAAAAATCAAGGCAATGTGCAACAACAAATTAACAGAACATACGTTCAATATTATAAAATACTGACTGTTGTTTCAAAAGTATGTGCTGTTAAAAGTGTTATCTGCCGATACGTAGATTTGTGGAATATTCGCCTTTGTATTCTGTGAATTTACGATGGTACATATCCAGCAGTTCACGACCGGCTGGAAACTTTTAGTGACTGTCAGACAGCCGGTCTTTGATCTTATATGGAAATTGATGTAAATAAGGTTGAAAATAATTTTAACAAACTATATAAAGACACAATACATCACCGTTATATGTTCGAGGCGACAAAAAATGCATTCGTAGTTTTATAATGGAATATAAGATTTAAGCAGGGCCCAAATCGTTGCGACACAAAGTATAAGATAAAAAATGGCGTGCAAAATAATAAAATTCATTTTCATAGTGATCGACCTAGAACCGTTTACGATTTTATTGAAAATAAATCATACATGCTTCATGTCGTATGTTTTTTGCAGAATTAATTGTTTCGTTGCGATTTGTGTTCTACTTATGATAATTATATGAGGAATGTACTTTACTTGACACTTAGAACATAAAGGTTCGCAAGTGCTGCGTTCGTTTATAAATTCGTATAACTAAGCCTGGTATTAAGCAAATGTAAATATTAAATATAAGATGTTTATTTAGAATACCAAATTGTATAATATTAATTTGTAATAGCGTAAAGTTATTCCTCACGTTTTAATTTTTCTTTCCTTTTTGTTCGTGCTAACGTAAGAATTAGCGTTTGAATTACATGAATGACATTTATATGTTTATCAATGTACAAAATTCATATGCAATAATTTCTTTAAAATTAAAGACGTACTATTTTCGGTTTCATTATTCAAATTAGTCCACAGTATTATAGACACGCGTTGAATGGTATTGCAAGAGTCATAAAACTATATTTATACGTACTTACGCTGAGCAAATGTCGCTTCTTTTGCTAACAGAATTTAATGAAAAATATGAAATTTACGATAAAGCTAGAAATTTTCATTAATATAAAAATGTGATACTACTACTGCTTTCTGTTTTGGAACACTTGCTATTGGGTATTTACCCTAACTTGGTAAATCTGGATATTTATTTTCTCTACTAATCCATTACCTCCAAGGTAGAATGGTGAACCTGCTTTAAATCAGAAGAAGGAAATGGTAGATGCTCGATTGAGAACATAAATTTAACATTTGTATACAACTTTGCAACCAAATCTTGTCCATAGATAATCATTGTAATTAAAATACCATTATCTGTAATGTTATATTAAGAAAATATGTTATTTCATGCATGCAACATGGATAAATGCAAAAATATTTCTATTTGTTTTTACTATGTATTACATTTATAGTGATGTTGTGTGCTGTACAGTTATTCAAAATTTGTATTCAAGACTGTACATTCTATCTTTAAGGTATTGTACATAATGTAGGGTCTCGATGATACTGAGTCAAACATTGTATATTTTTTCCTCAAAAAGATTTCTAATGCTCAGGGTTTACACTGTCCCAAATGCATATTCATAATCATTTTCATTTATAAATACATCATTTCTATATTCATTACAATTTATAATAAATGGTTAATACATCTGTAATGCAAATCAAGATTAATGTTTCTTAATATAATAAAAAATTGACTAAAATATATTTGTTTCATATGAGAGATTTATACACCTCTAATGTTGTAATTCTTTCATTTTTATAACATCAGTACCTGAAAATGTTTTCAACATAAGGAAGAATAATAAGAAATGATTTTCATTATATACATTGAATAAATTATTTATATTTAAATGTTACATGAATGTTTGCATTCTTATGATAAAAAAACTTTGTCAGATATAGGTATATTAATGTAAGACAACATAGAGAACTAAAAACAGTTTTAATGAAACAGTCATATTTGCTGCAAATTCATTGTACAATGACTTTTGGAGTTACAAGTAGAAGATACAAGTTTCTCCAGACATGAGCTATTTACAGAAGTATTATAAATTATGATGCAAGTACATTCATAGAATCTCCCGTAGATTTTCCTTCTTTTAGTAGTTCTTCCTCAGCCAACAATTTTTGTCTCTGGTATTCCGGCCGGGTGTACATAATGTAATTAAAATATGAGTATCCCATGAAGAAAGTTCCACCCAACGTGACAGCCATGCAGGTTATAACAAATCCTTTGTGCAGGGTGTCTAGTATTCTGGATTTTGCTGCTCTCCTCATATTTTAATCAAATTTTTCTTCAAAATCAGCGTTTGTTTGTATCAATTTGTACACCTTTTGAGGTTAACACCGTGGGTTAGCTCACAAGAAATGCTATGATGTCCACTACATAGATATAGAAATACCGGGATGTAGCGTAACTCTGCGGAGTGGAAGCCGTTTAGAGGGGGGTGCCGAGGTGCATTACGCCTGCTTCTGGTTGGTTACTATTGGGAGTAAACGCAGTGATATAAAAATGCAACGCAGTCTGTCGCACTGACCTCTAGGTATACTGAAATGCAGTACTCTAGTGGTGGGAGCCGCGTAGGGAAAGATAGTAAGGACACCGGTCAGTGTAGCAGATTGTCTCTATCACATACTGTACAGTCTCTGAAAAAGTTTAAGCTGAGATGAAGCCATGCACACGGGGAGCATCACGGTTTTACATACAGGTCTCGCAACTTGCCTAATTTTCCGCGGTGAGGGTAGTTGTTTTACAGAAGCAGGGTACATTTTAACTTTTAGTCACAAGCGTCGCTGTAGTCGAGCGAACCTAAAGTTCCTCGAGTAAGACTCTGGCGGAAGAGCATTTGTGTAGTGTACACGTATATTGGGGCTAACCGGAAATGGAAAAATTAACTCAACTTTCTTCTGAAATGTCTAGAATGCGAAAGTAGAAAACAAATTCATATATGTTCGTAACCTGCTGCATAACATCAAATTTAATATGGTATGGCAGTTTTCTTTGAAATGGATTATGTATGAACTTGTATATAAGAAAAACATAGAGAGGTTATGTTATGTTAGAATGCTATTGCCTAGCGAATCAGAGTGATGAAACGTGAATTTCGATAGCATCGAATTTATATAGAGAATGATATTTATAAAAAATTGAATTATGTACCTGTATACCATAAAAATAAAAAATAAGTGTAAGGTTCATGATAGCAAGGCCATGGCTAGTCATATGTATATATCTTAAGAGATTCTATCGTCAATATTATTTTATGTTAATATTTTTTAATAATAATGCAATAAATATGAAAATATTCATTGTCATTCATTTCTTCTATTAATTGGTCATAAAGTTATTCGCGCCTTTTTTTCAATTCGGTTTCCGGTTAGCCCCAAACAGACTGCGCCAATCAAAACGCGTCCCGGTTTTCACCAGACTCTTACTCGAGGAACTCTACGGGTCGCTTGATCGCAACGCCTCTTGTGGTCATGAGGTGAAATAAAAGATGCTTCTTTAAGAAGACTACCACCTCAGTCGGAGTTGCAAGCCTGTATGTATATAAGACCAACTCCTTAAAAAAATGTCTGAATAGTCAAAGAGGGATTGAGGTGACGGGCAGTAGCTCTCCTTTTCTAATGCTCTCATTGACCGCATTTTCTATACTCTCGTCTACGGTTGTATTAGAAAGAACTTGACCGCCACCAGCCACCAGCTTTTTCTATCAGCTGACCATTTTTCCTATGCTTGTGCGTAATCCATGCTATATGTTGGATGCTTTAGATGCACAAGGAGAACCAATCATAATAAGGCACAGGTCAGCCTGAATTTGATTGGTTATGCAGCGAACTCCCCCCCTCCACATTTTGGCTTCACGCCCCTTGCCGGAAATATCAGTTCTTGCTACATCCCTATATTTCTATATCTATGCCCAAGCATGGACTCCAGATTCTCACACGCAGCAGAGATGAGTAGGGAGATTGCCAATGGGCCGATATTCTTGAAACCAATTTTATTTTGGGGTAAACGCGCCACCTGAGTATAGGGCCGTCGAACCATACCCACGTTTTTCATTGGTTGAGTATATATAGATATACTACGCGTGATATTCGTGAGCTCCGTGAGACACATGGATTATACCGGGTGGCACTGTAAAGCGTGTGTATTCTATTGTCGACGCGCCACCTGGACGGAGAAGCCTCGAAAGGTATCCACGTTTTTAATTGGTCGAGCGTATCTACCAGAGTACTCTAAGCAAAGTCCAAAGTGGATAACTACTGAAATATAGATTTCAGAATCTTTAAGTCACGGTAACGGAGTAACGTACGTGCACGGTAACTAGTCAACGTGCGGAGAGTCTCGTGTTCGAGACCCGATTACTATTTTTTTTATTCATCAACTATGCTTATTGAATCTATGAAGGTGTTCCTATGGACAGCTTGCGGGTTTCGGGGTCCGAGGAGGTTTCCTTTGTTAATACACCGTGCCGCCTGGCTACTGCTAACGTACAAGCAACACTTTATAGCAATTTTAGAAATATAAATTAATCGCTAGATAGCGGCAAAATCTTTAAAAAAAAAAAAACGATGATTTAGATTATTAAAGATTTGAGATATTATTTGTATTCGACTATATACCAAAATATGCGAGTTTCAATCACTCGTAACTATTGAGGTAGCTTGGCAATGGCACGTTCATTTTTTTTGGTTGCCGAATTAGAGCGGCGCGCTTCGCGCAGCAGCTCTGATAATATCATTGACAGATTGCAACAGCTGGCTCGAGTAATTCTTATATTTGTAAAATTGCATGCGAACTATACGTATATATACGTTACAAAAATACAAGTTGTAATATAAGTTTCTATTACTTCTTTCTTTTATTATAATTAATATTTAAAATTATTCACAATTATTATTTTATTTTAATATGAGCTAATAAAATATTAAACCACGAAGCACTGGCTTGGCAACCGTCAACCTAAACTAATATTACTCGGCTCTATAATTTACTCAATACATTTTTCGTGACATTTAATTATTCACTAACCATATTTCTCACATAACCCATACATTCACTCATTTCCCATACCTTTATGTTACTATTTTCGATGTCTCAACAAATGGCCTCGTGTCCGTCCTTAACTTCGCTTCATATTATCCTTCGTCCCTTTTCCAGTGTTTATTTTTTTTTCTCGGAGATACTCCAGTCCCAATTATTTTGTTTCAAGATATATAAAAAGCCCTTATCGCTATTACACAAATTAATTAAAATAAAATGGAAATAGAAAGACGCTATTAAAACTATATTTATCTATATATATATATATATATATATATATATATATATATACCTGCGATATGGTTTCACTCTCGCTTCGCAGTCGAAAGGGACCGTTCTTGCTATAGTAACGAAATATATTGGGTATAGCCAGGTGAGAAGGAAAGCGATTGCAATGATATCTATCGGGAATCCGTGAAGATAACGGTATATTGGTCGTCGGTACGTTTAAGTGAGTATCACAAAGTGTGTGCGTTACATATACCATTAGACCCCTCCATCTGAAATCCAGTGTTGTCAATTCACCATAATTCTTTGGCATTAGACACATTCTCAATCAAAATTCACTTACGCGGACCGATATTACTTTTTTCGAACGTAGGCGATTTCAGTAAAATTTTCTGCAAACTTTCCTTATATTGTTCTCTACTTATTATAAATTATATGTATGGCTCGAATTTGTTTGGAAAAAGACATGGAACGATATATCGATGTGTGGGCCTGTAATATTATAAGGTCTATGCATAAAGCTGCATAAAACGGTCACTTTTGACTTCGAATATCTAAGTAACGAGATAGGCGACTACTTTAAAATTTCATAGGAGTTTGCAGAGTGTTCACTAATATACTGTAAAAAATTCAAATTTATGGCATTTGATAGCATTGTCTATAGGAACACCTTAATTAGCTTGGAATGTAGCAAATGCATGATTATATTATACTATATACATTTTATTATATTATACAGTCGTGTCTATTTATACGTTTCACAGAAAACAGCATATAAAAAATATAAGTAAAGTAGAAGGGGAAACCCGGAATTTTCATAAATCTTCAAAGCTGCATTAAAAAGCCACCTAGAAATGGATTTTACCATTTGAAATGCTATATGTAGATATCTATTCCGCATATGAAGATCACGAGGCACAGAATACATGGGTATGTCCAGTCCATCGACATATAGTATGGACTACAGGATCCCTACCTTAAATCCATTGAAAATGTATCCGCTCAAATAAACACAGAGGAAATGAGATTGCCACTAATCGTTCTCCTTTTCTAATGTTCCCAATGCCTATGGTTTCTATACTCTCTTACTACGGCTGCTGGTTAGAAGAAGATAGGGCTTGGCCGCCGCCAGTCGCTATCTTTTTTTTTAGCCGACCATTTTTCCTATGTCTATGCGTAGTCGATACTATATGTCGATGGCCCAGTCTATTTGTACTCACAAAGGGAGAAAACGGTATAGGAAATGGAGTTCGGAATGAGACTTCGTGTGGTTATAGTAGTGACGAAACCACATACCATGCTCAAGTTCTGTAGATCAATGGGCAGCCAATTCTGAGAAAAAGAGCCTTAAAGTTTGTGTAGAACCTTATATATTTACAACTGTATTGCACTGCCAAGTGGTTCAATGGCCGAAGCGGTAGCATGGCAACTTTGCAAGCCAAAGTTTTTATATTCGAGTCCTTGCTCATACATTTTTTAACAGAATAACGACGTTCAAAGAAAGGTCTGGGTATTACGTGCATCATGCGAACTGAAAAGTTACTCGAAAAGGAAGTACTATACGAAATTTATATAATGCTTGTACTCCAAAAATATCCACATAGATTATTGATCTCGCCAAACGCCATAAATGGTGGAACAAGTCAAACGATAACAAAATGAATGTGTATTAATCCAAAACGGAGAGCGAGTCGACACAGTAACGTAAGCAAGTCTCAGATTATTATAAAGAAGGCTCCAGAGTGTCAATATCGCCGGAAGTAAAATTCTGTGTACAGCGGAAACATCGCTAACGAGGTAAACGCATTTTATTGGTCGAATGTCCCATTACCATTCCTCAGCCAATCACAGAATTTGGTATTCCACGTGCAGCGTAAGTATGATTATTCGTATCTCGTGGATTAATCAATGACCACCAAATGTTTTAATTAGACTACCAATCATCGGCTACAGATTCTGCTTCGAATGAGACCAGGCCGAGCAAGATCGGT
>JARQSV010000262.1:379154-419522 GCA_030142285.1 Calameuta idolon | reverse complement strand
GTCAAATTTTGATTACTTGATTATAAAAGAATGAGTGACCACCAAATGTTTTAATTACGCCACCAATGACCACCAAATGACCACCAATCGATTAGGTATGATAAAAAGTTAAAAAGTTAAAGTTGTTCGGCTAACTTCACTAAGGTGTATTACTATATACACTCCACCAATCAAAAACGTGGAACTGCTTCGAGGGCCCTTCGCTCAGGTGGCGCGTCGATGCCTAAATAAAATTAATTTCAAGAAAATCGGCCCACTAGCAATCTCCCTACTCATTTCTAATAATATCATCGGGCTTAGTATAATTTTGTAATTTTTTAAAATAATGATAGCGACAGCATAATCGCAATTCATAATAAAAAAGATCAGGATTTATATGTTTATCAAAAATGTCATTAAGGCTAAGTTCGCAAAAAGATAGTGAAATCCCGGGTTAAACCTTTCGCGACGTAACTAAAGGCGCTAAACATTAGCCTTTCTTACTAGTATAGGAGTATATTTGAAAGATTTTCGGCACAGATCTGTCAAGTAGTACTCGATAAAAAATTGTTCAGTGATAACAATAATTGTGCAGAAGTCGATCAATATGCCAAATGTTTCATACTATACTAAAATTAAAAACTACGTACATTTATATCGATTGATAGTTGACGAATGTCGAGTAATTATGTATGTACATACATGTAGAACAGTACTTAATTTCACGCCATGCATGTAATACAAAATATTTGTTCTCGTTACTTACACTTTCTGCACTTTTTTCAAAAGAGCAAGTTAGGACAACAGACCTAATAGGTCTGTCTCGTTACCTACACTTTCTGCAGTTTTCAAAAAGTGTCGAAAGTGGGTAACGAGAACGGACCTTATGTAATTCCCTAGGGATTCTTTGGCTCTCTAGGATCCCTAGATAGCGATATGCAGATTGCATGCCATCGAAATACAATCTGTGGCTACGTTTTCACCGGAGTCGAACGAAAGTTGTAATACATGGTTTGTATATCTATAGTATAGTATAGTAACCATACTCTATAGATATACAACACATATTTTATCTCAACTCAATTTCAGTGGAAACGTAGCCTGTGACATACTTGGGACTGCTTAGACACATTTGCAATCGTTTCTTAGTTCCGAACGAACAACGGTAGTATCCATTCGTAGAGCCTTTGACTTTTTGTTTTCATTAAAAGTGAAAATGTCAGGTCGGTGTCAGTGGCTAGTGAAGCCTCGGCTTACAATTTACTGACACTGTGAGCTCCGTTTCCAATCTTCGATGAGACATGATCTGTTGACTGCCAAGTGGTTGTAATTGTAATCACGACATGGCATCTCGCAGGTGAGACGCGTTTTCTACTTATATAAAAAATATATAATTATTATAATTCATGGACACTTGGAGAACAGTCCTACTTCTTGTCAATGTCAGAGTGCAGTTCGAGGAAATATGAACGTAAGTTCTACGTGTTTAATCTGATGGTACGACTCACTTTCATTTCTAGTTGAAATGAAAAGAAACATTTAACCTAACGAACCATAAAGATTTTCCTGTTAGAGCTTTCTTCATGTACATATCATTGTTAGGTACTGAGAAATACTGACTATATGTAAAACTGAAAATGGATATGCTGTTCTTGATGTGCAGCATGTCTTTACTTTTCTAACCACTGCAGCCATTAAATGATTCAACCACATATTAAGTCATTTTTTAACAAATGCAATTCAACTGTCATATTATTTGAATTGTTATACATATAAAGGACAGAATTGTTAAGTATCGTATCTAATAAAGTATATAACATTTGGAGGAATGTGAATAATCCAACAACATAGTCATTACAGTCCATTTGTTAACTGGTACTTTTAACTAATTTCTATTTTATTTTGGTAGTAGTTAAGTAGTATATATTATTATCACTCGGCAATTAACTATGGCAAATTTCATACATCACAAGAATATTCCATAGAGATAATCATATGCTACTTTGTTACAAAAACAGAAATATTGCTGGAGAAAGTATATCAAAATGAATCATCTTAGGATGGCACAAAGAATTAGATAAATGTTTTGAATGTTCTTGGTATCGACTTTTATTCAACAATCAGATATTATTTGATTATGGTATAATTAAGTTTGTTATATTGTTAGAATTATGTCAATCCTTAGATTGTATGTTAAGTAGAAATTATATTTGTTAGCTATTTATTTAGAAATTTATTAATCGTTGATTCTATTTCAAACATAAGTATTATATTTATACTGAAGCTGTTGCTTCAGTTTCTGTGGAAAGAAGAATATAGTACTTTTTGAATTATGCATATGTATTTATGATATGATGTATATTATATAGCAAATTCATTTTTTGTTATACAGTTTAATTTATTTTAATATTAATTCAGCATATATTATTTATATTTACAGATGGTTCCACCCCAACATATCAGGTTTAGAAGCCGAGCGATTATTGATGGAACGTGGATATGATAGTTCCTTCCTGGCACGCCCTAGCTCCTCCAATCCTGGTGATTTTACATTATCAGTAAGGTAAGTAACTGCATGTCAATTTAATTTTAAATTATTTTTCATTACATTAGATTTTATTTGTTTTATGTATTAGTTTTCATTTCTATTAGTAAATGTAAATCCAAATTTAATAACAATGATACAACTTGCAGACGGAATGGAGAAGTGACCCACATTAAGATTCAAAATACAGGAGACTTTTATGATCTATATGGTGGTGAAAAGTTTGCTACATTATCAGAACTTGTTCAGTTCTATATGGAAAATGATGGACAATTGCGTGAGAAGAATGGTGAAGTGATAGAACTAAAGTATCCTCTGAATTGTGCCGATCCAACAACTGAAAGGTAGACATATTGAACGTGTAAAAATGAAATAGTTATGGACTACATTAATGCTGTGTAAAATAACATGCAATCTGTAGAAAATGACAAACGATATTCCATCACAACTATTACCATATTACATGAGATTCTACCTTTCTTTTTGTTATTATGAATTTTCCAATTTTCATGCATATGTTATATGTCGTACAATTTCATGAAGGTGGTTCCATGGCCATTTGTCAGCCAAGGAAGCAGAACGACTGATGTTAGAGCGAGGCAAGAACGGCTCCTTTCTCGTTCGTGAATCCCAAAGTAAACCTGGTGATTTCGTGTTGTCCGTACGCACTGACGATCGTGTAACTCACGTCATGATACGCTCACAGGTTAATTACAGTTCCTATTATTTGACAAACATAGCAATACATAATTATAAGCGTAGCTTAATTATTATCGATCATACTGTTTACATTGTTCTTACAATTTATTACTGTTTTTTCTTCTGTTTCAGGATAATAAATATGATGTCGGAGGTGGTGAAAAGTTCGACAGTCTGAGTGACCTCATAGAGCACTATAAACGTAATCCTATGGTAGAAACGAGTGGGAGTGTCGTTCATCTACGGTGAGTGTCTAACACATTATTTATTATAATTCCCTTCTGTATTTAATTTTGCTAAATCTATCTTGGTTTTGTTACACGAATGCTGTATAAAAATAGTATTTCATTGTATCATGATTCAAATATCAAATATTGTTTAACATTAAAAATTGAGTTCTATTGAAATATTGTATTCTCATTGTATAAGATTAAATTGAAGCATACTATATACTTCACAATTTCGCTGGAAATATTCCAGATCGGACAGTGTACAAAATTTATTGTAACAAATTAAAATTATCTTAACACTTAGGCAACCGTTTAATGCAACCCGTATAAATGCCAGTGGCATTGAAAGTAGAGTGAGACAACTTCATAAGGAAAATGGCTGTTCAAATGGTTGGTTGTGTTGGAATGGAGCTACAGGCAATGACAGTGTTGGTGCGGGCCGTGGAAAAGGGAAGGCTGGGTTTTGGGAAGAATTTGAATCTTTACAACAACTCGAGTGCCGACATTTGTTTTCACGGAAAGAAGGTCTGAGACCAGAAAATCGGGCGAAGAACCGATATAAAAATATTTTACCTTGTAAGTAATATGTCGACATCGTCGGTATAATTAGAATTACATTAATTAAATTATATTCATTTACTTTATGTAAATGTTGTACTGAGTCTAATTTACAAATATTATTAATTTTGCGGATAATATTAATGATCTTACTTTCAGTTGACCATACCAGAGTACGACTATTAGATGTAGATCCTAACGTTCCAGGAGCTGATTATATTAATGCTAATTACATTAGAGTGAGTAACGTAAATTACAATTGTAATACCAATGATACTCTCATTGTAGAATAGTATGAAATATGTCTAATACATGCAGTTTATGCGTGGGGTAATAAAAGTTGATTAACAATGACAATTTAGAACAAAGAGGATGATGGATCGGGTTCTATAATTAGTGGTGCCGTAGACACGGGACCATTTAATAAATGTTATATTGCCACCCAAGGATGTCTCCCTAATACTATACAAGATTTTTGGCATATGGTGTACCAAGAGAATACTCGAGTGATCGTTATGACCACCAAAGAAATGGAAAGAGGAAAGGTTCGTGTGCGAGCCATGCATCTAATCAATAATCGAATGACTTTAAAAATCATAGTATTTTTTTTTAGAATAAATGTGCTCGGTATTGGCCGGAAGAAGGGGAAATTAGTGAATACGGAGATTGGAAAGTACATGCATTAGGGCGTACCTCAACAGCGGATTATACTCTACGTAAATTCCTGTTACAAGGAACAAAGCCAAACTTTCCTGAGCCTAGAAGAATTTTCCATTATCATTTTCAAGTACTCTTGCATATTAGATACATGTCTAATCATAGTTGTCTTCTTTGTACTCTCATCATACATTTCTTTATCTGAAGTTTATTCTTACAAAAGTTTATCCATAAAATATTTCTCATATTTAAATGTAACTTTTTAGATTCTTATTGTTCCATTAATGATTACTAGATTTAATTAATTTTATCGATATATTATGCACAATTTTATTAATCAAAAATAAATAATAGGCATGGCCGGATCACGGAGTACCGTCGGACCCCGGATGCGTTTTAAATTTTCTTCATGACGTGAATGCAAGGCAGGAATCGATAGCTGCTGCAATAAGTAATCAAAGCTCTCCAAATGGACCAAAACCTCCATTAGTAGGACCGATTCTTGTACACTGCAGCGCTGGCATTGGGCGTACTGGTACCTTTGTTGTCATCGACATGATCCTAGATCAAATTAAACGACATGGTAATTAGAGCTCATAACATATAGCAATATCTCATAATGAACAGCCAATTACATTACTCAGTGTAAACTTAAGGAATACTAATTGTTATTTATTTGTTTACGCTAGGGCTCGACTGCGAAATTGATATTCAGCGAACGATTCAAAGGGTACGTTCTCAACGATCCGGAATGGTACAGACTGAAGCTCAGTACAAGTTCGTGTACCTTGCTGTTCTGCACTACATCGAGACTGTGTCTCAGCGTATGCAAGCTGAACAGGTAGTGTAAC
Organism: Calameuta idolon; assembly: GCA_030142285.1. Classification (NCBI taxonomy): domain Eukaryota; kingdom Metazoa; phylum Arthropoda; class Insecta; order Hymenoptera; family Cephidae; genus Calameuta; species Calameuta idolon. The sequence goes on along the minus strand of JARQSV010000262.1, from coordinate 414,003 downwards.
GACTTAATGATTATTCATTTACTAGGAGAAATTGCTATATTAATTATTACAATGTCATTTTGCACTACAGAAATCTTTACAGCTGGGCCGGGAGTATACCAACATCCGTTATAAGAGTGAAAGCAGTGCCGTGAGTAGTACTGGAATAGGTGATACTCCAGCACCGCTTTTAAGTCCCACCAGCCTTCCGACAGCCACAAATTTTACTCTATCCACCGCAATCGGTGGACTTAGGCCAAAATAAATTACGTTCGCGAACGACTTCGTTCTTGATTTAAGTTCGAGACGCACGAAAGTGACAGCGTCGCTCCATCACACGCACTTACTGTAGGCCTAAAAGGATTCATCATGGAAACTCGACAAAGGGAAATATTCGAAATATTCATGATAATTCGCCATAAATCTAATGTATTCTTCGATTAAACCCATAAGGGATCCTTTACCTACATTATCTGTTGTAATCGATATAAAGAGTTGTTCCATGTTGGCAGGAAAGACCAAACCTCTGCCGCTTTATATTTATAATATGAATAAAGTCCGAGAAGTTATATTTGTGGTATGAAACTGACAGTTAAGGCATTCTCGATTTAGTGATTTTTTCGAAAGCTGTGAGTAAACAAAAAGAAAATGCGGTTATTTTGAATCTCCGTTTGGCAATTTTAATAAGAAATTTCGTTGAGGAGCCTCTCTCGCAATTGCGCGAGACCCAAGATTTAAAAAGAAAGTTAACTTACTAGGAATAAGCGCTGCTTAACGTTAATCAATGAAATGCAAACGTTAAATTATTTGACAAGCGTGAATCAAGTCATAATTTTCTGTCTTTATCAAATATATGTGCTTGTCAGTCATTTCAATGTTACTATATTCCAAGATGTCAACAGTTCAAGTACTATATACGTCACTGTTTTTCTAGTTTTAATGTGGGAAATTATTTCGTTATTTGCGACGACATACGGTCATATATTGAAATGGTACTAAGATTCATCCATTGTTAAAATACAGCATGCACTAAACTGTATTTATCGTTTTCCATGTTTACACTTGGAACAATAATGATTTTACTGATCTTGAGAGAATCGTTTTGTGACATTGAAACCTGAAAGATTAGATAATATATCGTAAACACAGTTCCATAGAACAGAATATTGATATGGTTTGTTTCTAAATATTCTACTTTTGTCTTCGATTACTATCTGTTTGATTTTGATTTATGGCTGCGAAACTGCACTGTGGGAGCCAAAATGCAGTTACGAACGAAGAAAAATTCTATTTTCTACAGAAACTTCCTTTTGTCGTGCATTCAGAGTTCAAACTTGCGCTAAAAATAAGAGTTTCGATGATCTTAATAGAATTGTGACAAATCAAACTTGTACACTTGTCCTTAAGGTCGACGATATTTTGAAATACTATATGTTACGTTAAATAGTGATGAATGCAAATGTGATATTGTTTTTTTCATATTCGATTTTTATTAAGTTTTAATACAGTATCGTGAAACATCAACGGATTCGTATTAGCAAGCGAATGATTTTACCTGATTCGTAAACATGACTTATAAATGACGAACGAATATCGACTGAATGCCCTTTAGCGTTTCACTATTATTGTTAAATGTGTATTCCATGTTTCATGATAAGCACAACAATAATCCAATAATCATGTTTCTTCATTGATTTATTTAAAAAATGAATAAAATCCAACGCTGCGATAGTTGACTAACACGTATGATCACTGTTAATTGAAAAAAATATCAATACAGTCCTTACTGAAAGAAAGCGTTAAACGTACACAGTCACAAATAAATACAGCTAATTAATATTTTATCAATATTCATCGAGTTTTACTGTCCGAATTAAGCACAGTCGAATTCTGAATAACAGCTACTATCTATCAACATGTATGCACTGTTCGTGTAATATAGTTTTACAACTTACCAGATAATTTTGAACCGTCAATTGTTTGTCTATTATAATTTTAAGTCCCTAGAAGCATAAATCAAATAATGACAATTTCGGATATTTTAATTATCTGTCAGATCACATAAAGCTATGTGTATAGCATGGTTGACTGATTGATTTTAGGATGCACATGTACACATGATAAATTTGCACCCCAAAATAAGACAATAATCAAATTAATTTTTCTATATTTCTTGCATCAATTTTCAATAGGAATGTCATTATTACATTCCCTATTATTATATGGTCAATAAAATATCATAGTTAATCTCCACTTTAACTTTGAACATTCGACATTTTATACATGTATTATGTAATAAATAACTTGGATGCAGCATTCTGCAATCGATCTTAGTCGTGCCTCGCTTCTCATTTCCAAAGCTAATTTATTTCTTGCTTTTCTGCACGTAGAGCGTTCTTATTTATAGAACGTTTCATTCCAATGCACATAGGACAGTTAAAGAAATGTAACTTCAATTCTTTTGCATATGATCTTAATTTTGGTAATTGATAAAAAAAAAATACTCCATTAAGAGGTAGTATTTATTCACTACTAGCGATCGGGGATATGTAATAAAAGGTACTCTATTAATTTAGTCATTTTTATTTTTCACTTCCATTGGATTGCATAGTCAAGAATAGATTATTTGCGACATTCGTCATGTGTAAATTTCGTTTTATAATTAATATATTATTTAAGAACGAGTGTAAAATACAAATGAAATCATTCATTTTCATTCACGATACCTTGGTTTGACATTATATGCAACGTTAATAATAAGTGATGCGTAAAAAAGAAGTGACATTAAAACTTTTATTTTATAATGAATAATGATCAATGAATCAGAACGATTTAATGCAGTACTGAATTTTTACGATTTTAAAACACATTTTTAAGTAGGAATTAAAGTGATTTTGTTTTTAATAATTATGGCGATTGTGTTCGATGGAGATTATAGTTTATTCAATGCTGAAGACCTTAAAACACTAATCTTAACCTAAAGCACTGTTTTGGTATATAAAACTGAATATCATTTTACTATTTTGATTTTGTTCTGGAATACTTTCTCGACAGGCTTTACTTCACCAAATCTTGCTTTCCTCTTTTCTATCCTTGCTTCCAGTTCCGCCTAAATAATGAACAAAATAAATGATGAATATATGTTAAATATAATAAAGGTGTACACATATTTACATTATTGTTAAAAGTAAAAATGTTATCGCTTATTATAACGATATGGGAAACATTACCTTCTCCATTAACGTTGAAACTGAAGCACCAAATCTTTCTGCTCGCTTTTTTAGTACATCGTATGTTGTATGCTGCAAATTTCAAATACACTGATTATAATTTATTCTGGTCATTTCACTATACGTTTCAGAATGAATACAAGACAATGTAAATCTAAGAAAAATAATTTTTTTTTATATAACATGCATTTACAAAGGAGAATATAGATATTAGTTACATACATTCTTGTCAATGTGTTAATAAGCTCGAGAGTAATCTTACCACAGGTGTATTGACAGAAGCAGCTGATTTATTATTCTGATTGTTGGTATTAAATCTAGCTGACCGAGCTTCCTTTTTTGCAGACTCTGAGAGGGGCATGCCAAATTTCTTTGCTCGCATTTCCAATCGCTGTTAAAAAAATATTTCATAAACGCTTTGTAAAGGTATTTATTTTTGAAAGTGTCATGATTGAGTGCAAGTTTCTAGTTTGCCACTTAAAAATTATAAAATTTTGAACAGTTGGAGGAAATGTCTTTACTATTGTCAATATACCTATAAGTATGACATTCATACCACACTTGCAAAAACTAAGTGATAACAGTATAAACAATTTGTCATTCTCTAATGTTTATAGAGTTTATGAAAGAAAAATGTTTCTTACCTCTTTGACACCAAGTTGGGATAATTTAATAACTTTCTTTTCTGACGCTCCACTCTCTGACTTTTTGGAATCATTTTCATTTTCTTTTTTTTGATCAATTTGAATCTCTTCGATAATAGGATTACGATTTAGAACAATTTTTTTTGGATTTGCTACATTACTGTCTGTTGATAGTTTTCGTTTTTCTGTTACTTCTTGTGAGTCAGGTTTACTAGACAGCTCTTCAATTTCCTCATCCTGCATGAAAATTAAGTAGATTGTTTCACTTATTTCACGTATTTGTATAATAAGTGATATGATAATTACCCCAAGAACAGCATCTTCATCTAAAATTTCTTCTGCAGTTTCATCCAATGACAAAGTAGAATCTGTTCGGTAGAATAAAAAAATGTATATATTGCAACAACTACATATTTTTACGATAATGTTATCATTCAAATTCATACCTCCGTGTATTGCCAGTTGAAGTCTTTCTACCAATTCAGTTTTATTTCCTGCTGTTGGTAATCCACGGCGTTTTAATTCAGCCTTCAAATCTGCAACCTTTACATATTTGGCTTGCTTTCATAAGTCATGTTATGAAGAGAAGAAATACATATATAATTGATATTCTAATGATTTTCACAAAATAAATTGATCAATATCAAATTTAATTGAATTTTGTCATTTTAAAATTCGCATAGCTATGCAGTAGATATCTTCTGTTACTGCGATAGAAAACTGTTTAAATAATAATATAGTTTTTTTATAATGAATATTAGCTTTGCGATACATTATTATGTTTTATTCATTTGAATTAATCTTAGAATTCACTTATTGCTTTTTTATATAAAGTAGTCTGATATTCTGTTATGTCCATTGATATTTTACTGAAGTAAAATGTAATCAATTATTATCAGCAAATGTAATAATTGCAGATATTTATTATTAATGCAATTAAACCAGTATTCTAGTGTTTTTTAATTACTAACATCAGTTCTCAATGTTTAACCATAGAGATTTAAAATTTTGTTATAGATATCTATTATCAATAAATCTACACTGTTTCTTCCAGCACATTTTATATACCAACATGGTCTACAATATACACATTTGATGATTTTAATAAAATTTGACAAACAACTTATACATATTGATATTTTTTATAAACGTTTTTCATAATATAAAGCTATATAGCCAATGTTATATTTATGGATCTACATAAAATTATGATTTGCATTTGAATACTAAGTTTCATAAATTATTTTTATAACTTATAATGTTTTGCAATTATAATATATTCATTTTTAATTATAAAAGTATATTTTTTGTTGGTACTTTGAAATACTGTTTTGAAATTCAAAAACTTGAGTATCAAATGTTCAATTAATAAAAGGCATTTTTTTATGTCGTTTACTATTGGCAATGATAAAGTGATTTATATTTTTATACCTGATAAAATACAATTATAGCTTATAAAAAAGTATTGCAATGTTAGTCAATTACATCAATTTCAACAATGAATCAACAATATTCTTTCTCAGAATTGCATAAAAAGTATTGAAAGGGCATTTTTCAATTGTAGTAAATTATCGTTCCATTGAGCATCAACTGAACTAATGTACAAATTTAAGGTTAGCATGATCAACTATTTGCCGAACATTTGTAAATCAAACTAAAGTTTACCTTCATCTTTGAGAGTTCTGTTAATCCTTTCTCATACGACGAGTCGGCCATGGCGAGTTTCGTGGTGTAATTAACCTTTTTTTTCAGCAGAGATTTTCTAATTACTTTATCGCATAAGATACAATTTAAACACGTTAACGAGACAGCAACTCCATTAAATTTCAGGATAGTTTTCACATGCGATAGATCGATTGATCACTCAATGCCAACCAATCACAAGGTACTGCAAGGAACTAATTTGTACTGACCCGCACCATGCACGCTGCCGCCATTTTAATAATAAATGACGGACCCGTTCCTAGATGGCGTTGCATACGTTTCTTGCCAGCGGTAAACACAGTCAAACGTCTCATAAAGCATAGCGTCGGTAGTTTTTTTAAACTTCGTTGCAATACGACGTGACAGTTATTTCATGTTTTAATTGTGTTTCATGAAAATGATATATTAATCAGGTAACAACGACTTTTAACAGTCGAGGATGCATATAATGGATAGTAGTAACAACGTAATTCATTGTTGGATTGAATTAATAAACTTATTAATTTCAAAGAATCAGTCTAAATAGAGTACGCCTACGTAAACCATAACTATGATTTGCCATTATATTGCGGATATCTATTTTTAATTCTTCATTACCTAAAAATGTGTTTAAAGAGTTCACTACGTATATCTGAAAGCTAACTAGTTATAACTATTATGAATTTGGCGTTTAAATTATGAAGAATGAAAATTTTACATACCAAATTTCGATATAACAGTATTTCGAAGGTTGATCATATTACCAATATTATGCTGAAAGGATCTTTAAGAAGGGTAGATTTTTAAAATTTTACGGACTAATTCTTTAATATCTGCATATCATAAATAGCAAGTATTTTGTCCTATAAAACTTTTTTAAATTCTTCTCATATAGAATATTATGACTATATTTCATAATTCAATCAAGGTTGCGTCTATCAATTTTAAGCGAATCGTATTTACAGATTTTCACTGAACACAGAAATCAGTTGAATCAATGACTGATAATTTATGGTCGTAACCGCGCTTATATTACGGAATACAACCTTATATCAATAATATTCTTTATATTCTCCAATATAAACTATATTGCACAACTTTGTTCCATTAAAGTACAATAAAATTATTTCGTGGTTACAAAACATTCATTTTACATTCAGAAATCGTAACTGTCGATGCCTGTAAAATAATTTTGTAATAATTGACAGTTTACTTATCAATAATTATACATAAAATGCTATACTATGTATAATAAACATAAAAAGAATACGCTCTTACAGTAATTTGTTGTCAAAAAAGCATTGAAAGTATCAACTGATGAGGAAGCTTTGTTTCTGCGCTACGAGATGGCGGAAGTGCTCCAACGCCTAGCTACCTTCCTTACGTGTCGCATCGGGTGACACGGGTTTTGTGGAACGAGTGTAACGGGTATTTTCAATTCAATTGTAGATGGAATTTTGCAAGCGATATCACTTTTTAAGTTCAGTGGTCAGTTTACTTAGTATTTCATGTTGGGCTATTGATAGGTTAAAGGTTTAGTTCTTTGTATTTCGTGATGTGTTCCTTGGAGTAAGCGTTGCTCTGAGTCAAATGAAAGTTTTTACGTTAAAAGGTCATTTCAACCGTCTGGTGGATTGCAAATTATTCGACCGCTTTCCGGTCAGTTTGTATCTTAGAGCGGCTCATTCTTTCAAAAAATTTCACGTTGTGCTCATGTGAACATTTTATAAAACGTTTCTTGTGTATGCTTCTGTGTAATTGGATGTATAAACGAGTGTCGTGAATAATAAGATACATAATATATTCAGGTAAATACGATTAATCACCGTACACATTTCCTATATTTCAGCTTCAGAATTCGCTAAGTTCTTTTCTTGGTTAGGTTTATGTTCTAATTTTCTTAAATTTTCCCTTTTAAAGTAGAACTTGTCACCACTAACGTTTGAATCTAATACTGACGTTTAGGAAATTATTTTACAATGATGGTTGATTTTTAATCTTTCAAATTCAAGTTAATTATGCCATTAAAAGTGTTATGTTTGTAATATGTATATGACGTAGCTGCTAAAGAATATGAAATTTATTCACTCCATTTTTAAATTTAAACGGTGAGTATTATAATTATTTTATAAGCATATTTTTATTGCCACTGTTGAGATTATTTAAAAATTATGATTGTAGAAGATCATGGACTTTATTGTGTGAATATTGTATTGTAAATAATGCAAGTATGATTATGGTCATTATGGAGTAGTACATACAAATATTAGGAATAATATGATTTGAAATGGTTGTTTTATTATTTTTCAGGTATTGAATATTATTTGTATTACGATTGGTACTGCATTAGGTCAAGATCACATAAGTTTGTTAGGCTTCATTCATAGAAGCACTATACATTTAAATATAGCCTTAAGATATATCCGTGTGCAGCAACATCTCCTTTAAATATCACCTGTTAGATTTCCTCTAAATTTAGAGAGCCTATACTCAATGCTTCATGAGTTTACAACCTTGTCTTTTAAAGCTTCCGTTCATTCATCTTTATCATCTCCCTCAAAGTATACATGTTGATAAGATAATATTATATTATAAAATGATTAAAATTTGTTTTCACAGTTCCTATAATTATTATTTCAGAAACTATACTATTTTCAATTCTCAACTACATATTTTTAAAGTCACTAGGAGAAATATGAAGTCTATTATATGTTTTCCATTTTATATTGTACTGTAGAATTTACGCACGTTTAGTCAAAACTTCAGTATGAAATATACAACAGTGAACATACGTTCAGCTGTGCAGACTATCTATTTTTGGAGTTAATTATTTTCTCAGTACTGCTTGTATTAAATATACTTGTTTTGTATGTTTTAAAACAGCTGACAGACTTGCCATTTAAGTTCTATGAAAAGTGTAAATTGTTAAACTAAATTTTTCACATTTAACTGTTTCAAATTAAATGAGTATAATGTACAAACAAACAGACACTTCATTTTAAAGAGAAATTTCTTTCCAGGATAAGGAAATGTATCAAGAAGGATAACGGTGATAAATCAAAAGATGACCAGCAGAAAAGATAAAGCATCGAGCGGATTTGTAAGTATAAAATATATCCAATATTTACTATTTGGAGTACAGAAATGATATATATAATTCTCATAAGTTGTAAATATCTATTTGTGTAATTTATAATTTTATTATACTCATAAAATATATTCTAATTGCATAATAAGATATAACAGTATTTGTGCCCTGAGTCATATACTAAGTGTCCTAGGAAAAAATATTGTTAGCCAGCTAGGAGTAGCGGGACGCCACGAGAATAATTTCTTTTTGGACGTGGTTAGATTTCTTATTAGGCATTAGTAATTCAGTTCCGATAATAATCACGGTCTTATGAGCTAATAACATGTCAAAATTGGTCAAGTCGCCTGGTGTTCATAGCAATGAACTGTTATGTCCTCGTAGAGTCTAACATGAAACCCTTCAAGCATCGAAAATTTATTCTATATAATATCAAACAAGGGGGCGGCAGTCACCATGTCTATATAAAGAATCATTTAGATTAATAATGTAAAAGTTCACAAATGATACGTCTCTATTGTTATCAGACTGTGAACATTGCTCTAAAAAATATCTCGTTATCATTTTATTATTTATTATCAATGCGTCAAACACATACATGTACAGAAGTAGATTGTGCATTTATATCCATAATCATTGACAGATGTAATGTTAATATAAAACATAAAATATTAATTAATACTGAAAATATGAAAATTTTTTCAATTATATACAAATTTTTTTAACGATTTCTCGCTAGTGATTACAACTTTTCTTAATTGTATCCAACTTTTAATTCGAGAAAGCAGCATTCACTGCACAACAGGAAGAGGAAATCGGAGTAGTTTTACGTTTAGATAAGGTAGCCTAGTATAAACAACTGCTGCGATAAAGCAAGAACCGTAAATACAAAATAGAATGAAATGTACATCAAATATACGAATACAATTAATGAATTATCTTGACGAGCTGTTAAGTCCGGAAGATCTACATATTTCCTTGAGAAAAGAGAGCGTCCATACAATATTCGAGAACTTGCAGTCTGTTGTTGCTATTATTAATATCAACGATATTCTCTTCAACTGTTATGAAGCAGGAGACGTTGTTGTTTCATATAATAACTCTGATGATGAGTTAATATACTATTTAGAATATGTTTACAAATATTTAATACCCTGTTGCGCAATTAAACTCTAGGCAATAAGCGCTATATCATTTTAAGCGATCATTGTTTTATATTTCGTCATATATATTATGAATGCTCAACATCATGAACACTGATCACATCGCGATTAACGATCTCCGCTATTGAAGATCGAAAGATCATGCCCAGTCAACCGATCCAAGTGAGACGATGCGTAAGCAACCTAACGGTGTGCTTCAATTCTTCAACCTGTATTGCCAACATTACCCTGCGAATTTTTATACCTTTACGAGCCAGCGACCTGCCTAGCTTTTACGAGACTTCCTACTTACAATTAGTCTCTTTCTTCATCGGGATTTTTCCCTTAGTTACTCATTCGCAATTTCTTAACTCGCTTCGTAGCTCGCGTACTTCTGTAACCAGTTACGCAAAACATAACAGTTTAATTCTTTGAAAAAAGATTTTTTCACGTATAATTCTTAAAAGTCACAGAGACTTTTGTTATCCGTTATAACCTCAAAAGAGATATTTATTTGTGCACACTATAAATCGAATCTACTTAATACAATCTATCGGCACTCTTTACGTCGGCTTCGCAAAAATTATCTTGACAGACTCTTTGCTTTCCCTGCACGATTTAATTTTTCGAAACGCCACAGGTACGTCGTGACTCAAGTGTAACGTTACTATTTCAGGTACTTTCTTTCACACAAGGTATATCGATTTTATGGTCAATTATAATACTTATTGACGATGGTCAAAGTAGCTTGCCGAGATTATAGTATAGTGTGATGTAACGGTAGGTGAACGATTAGGTATAGGCTAGAAATTGTCAACTGTCATACGAAATTAAATTTTAAATGTTATCCGTAACAATGAAAATGGAATGTTTAAGTATCGAGCTTTGTCGTTTTCTCACTTCTTTATAATTGTAAGAAGAGTGAATATATTCACTATATAAATACAGTATATATTCTGTAATTTTTTATATTTATACCTGACCAAAGGAGCATTACGGATCCACAATTTCTTATTGATCTCTGTGAGTCTGACTAATATTCCTTTATTTTTGTTGCTGCTCTTCTATTTTCTATCAGCGAGATTGAATGCCAATCGATTCTAAGGAAGGGCGGTAGAAGTCAATTTTTCTCGTAGAAAACTTTCCCCGTTATTCCCCTAGAATTATAGGTGGTTCGTTGAACCTGTCATTTTAGTAGCACGCTTGGTTTCATCATAGTCATTGGCCGAACAAACTTGTTTTGAGTTATCGCTATTGCAATTGCTGCGTAGGTCTTGCGAGGTCTTTGCACTGTCCTGACGCTGTAATTAGAAGAATATTACGTGCGACAAGATTGCGACAATAATAAAGAAGAATAAATGTCATAGGTTGAATTGAATATGATTATGATGTAAGTGAGCACCAACGATATTACCGTTTTAAAAATTAGTACGTTGTCTCATCGTTTATTTACTATATTTTTGTTATCGCACGTGCACCAAAAAATATCGTTTATCCTGCTGAATGTACCTAAGGGAAGTACTGTAGAAAAATTGTACGAAAAAAAAAAAAAAAAAAAAAAAAATACGAATTCGAATTCATAAAGATTTTTGTATTTGAAAGAATAACGTATTGGTTACCGAGATTTCCGTAAAGCGCTTTTAGCACGCTCGAGTGAAGCGAATCCATTAACAGTGCAATTAATATGTTGTCATCTGTCGCGTTATTCAAGAAAGAAAAAGTCGTGATCTACGCCCTTGTTTATTCGAGTCTTCGTAATTGAAAAGTACTATTAGGATTATATGAGAGAAGATAACAGTAATGCCAAATGAAATAGTATTACATATCGCACTGTAGTTTATCATCAATAGGTCTTTTTTTTCATCAATAAAACCTTGTACGAATCTATCCTATATGAAGCTCTTCGTCGACTATATTCAATACCTACTACAGTATATACCGAACTTGGGCAATCTAACTTTATTCGTTTTTGCGTCTATTGACTTTACACTTGAAACTTTTGCGCTATTGTCTTCAGGTAATGCGATACGTCAGTCTTCGTGAAACCGGCATATTATGTTTATGTGAGCTGCATCACGTAATTGTAAGAAAACACCTTTTTCGATGAGACGAATTCAATCTGTCAAGGTCGATATTTAAGGAATCGTATCACCATTACGTCCTTAGTGCATTCGGAGTAATGGGTAGATATACGTACATGTATGTACACTCGAACACGCCGTATCAGCAATCATTTCGCAATGGGTTACTTTATCATGAAAAACACACTACGCAGGTCTGAATATACCAAGTTCGATATAGTAATTCTGCTGGTACCAGCGTCCGCGCGTTATTGGAGTCTACCACCGTTAAGCTTCTCTCTTCTTGTTAGGGTTAGCGCGAGCCCCGGAATGTTCAACATTGTTGGATAACGCGTGAAAAGTTTTTGTTTGTACGAATTGTTCATAAGGATTGTTGCGCGTGACGATAGCGAGAGACAAATCGTGAAAAAGATGGAAACGTAGAGAAAAGTTATATGTTTTGTTGTTGCTTTGGATCGATTTATTAATCTTTCAGGCTATTCAGTAGTGTACGACTGGGTATGGCATTAAACAATTCTACGAAAGGGTTTATTGAATTGCCTTTGAATGGTTCGTAAGTGGGTAGTGTATTAGGGCGATTTTCCTGTTCGGTAGCACCAGTGCTAATGCACAATCGTCAAAGAAGCAAGAGGAACGTTCTTTCTGCTTATCAATGGAACGGTTAAATTTATGTCTTCCCCATTATTCGAGACCTGAATAGGGAGTTTGGCTTATTTGTTTAATGCGATGGGTGAACATCCCCCGATTCATTTTACGGCGAACGGCGCCCCGTTTGTAAATTTGAGTAAATAGTCAGTGATTCAATGCGGTTAACTTACTTTGTCCTGAAGTACGGACCATATGGGGGCCGTACGTCATGGGCTATAAAACAAAATGGTTTCTTTGCGAATACGGTACACGAAAACGAATGGAATGTCGGATCTAACGCTTTCCTTTCGTTTTCACGGAAATGTACGCTACCTTCGTTAACTATTAAAAAAATAAAAAAAGTGAATAATTTACGATATACTTATTTTATATTCAGTTCGCCGACACTGACAGTTACTAATTCACGAAATCTCTGTACTCTATCGGCACGATAAGATAAGCTCGCTAATCTCGAATGGCAAGCGTTAGTAGTAAAAGACAAAAGTATAGCGGAACGCGATAACGCAACGCATTGGGCGTACTTACTTTGTGCATTAGTTGGAAAACTGAATAACTGAATGTATTAAGAATTCGTCAGTGCTCTTGAAAGTAAGCAAAGATTGTGCTTCATGGTTATAAAAAATGCGCTCGCTGCACGATTGCTTGATTGTTTCATAAATTTCTTCATATATTCAGTCGACTGCTACTTGAATTATCAAGGCATTAAATATGTATGCACATAACTATACGCGCGTAATATCAGTCACCCGCATATATAGCACGTGTGTCCAAGTCGACATAAGCACATAGGTCACATACACGCATTGTATCCGTACTCTTGGTGACATATGAGCCAGCAATGTTAACTACCTATTCAAATACACAAATCATACACATGGCTGATCCCCATGTACGGCGGGTTACTACTTGTATTATGCCGACTCCACACGCTCGTCTTCCCGCACGCAGGTAAAATAGTACAGTACCACACCGGCTTCCGCACGAGTTGGATGAAATGTACGCACGCACATTGAAATACGATCCAATTACAGTAACGTAGATTCACACGTCTCTATGTGAGTCAGTTACGTGTTGCGCGACCTCCAGAGAAACCTTTTATTCTATATTTTAGATATTTTCAACGAAGTCGGCTAAAGAGCCGCGTCGTGTTCAGTTATTGAATTTGCGGCTCTCGAGGTCGAGCTGCTCCTGAAAACGATCTGTGGAAAACTTACGCGCTGTGTGTAAATCGAATCGAACGATTCCTCTATAACTATTAACTGTGTGGGTTATCGATAATGAACTTGAGTCGGAGCGAGTGTGAACTTTTGGTTTGTTTTTATATGCCGTAAAAGTTCGTGGATAGTCGTGTTTTTTGTATCGCGGTGGTATGTATACAGTTTACGCAAGGTGAAACGTCGAGAAATACCACGCAGAAATGTCGGGAACTATCAAGAGACGGAAGAGTTGGTACCAGAAAGCCGAGTCTGGTATAAAGGTGCGTATTTCCTTCATAATGGTTGACAATGGAGTGGTTATTGTAACGTGTAATTCTTTTGAGATGAATGGGTTAGCAGCGTGTAGCGTTGCCTTTGAAATGGTTTTTTTTCTCAAGTTAAATATACAATAACGTGAGTTTCCGCTGTGTGGACTTATATAGGCCCATCCTTGGATGCTTATCGAAGTTCTTTCTTCGCTTGCATAAACGTTTCTCGCAGGCAAGAAACAATATCTCGTAAGAGGACACCGTACAAATTTTGCTTAGTGTCCCGTCGCAGTAACTCAAGTACGTTGCGCTGTAAAGTTGGGCCATACTTTTTTTTTTTTCTTTTTCCTTCCTTTGTTTCTATGCGCGCACCCGCTGCACCGCGTGATGGGCCTTTCCAAATTTCATGAGATACTCGAGCCTGGGTAACCTAACCTCACCCGCTCTAGTCGCGTTAACGTAGAGCAGGCAATTGTAGATGAATTGTAAACACGACGGTGTGATGTTTTTGATAGAGACTCAAATAGGTGTCTACAGAACGTACACTGATATCTGCCAAATGAAAGGCACCTGCCAACGATACGTTCCACATGGGCTCACGCACCGTATCCTGTTATGGCTATCGCAACGCTCGACACCCTGTTCTCCATATTCTTGAAACATCCGACCGTTGAAACATCTGACCCCCTTACTGCTTCTCGGCTCGTGCAGATGGGATTAAAGGAATGTGGCTGGAGATTCGAAGTGGTGGCTTTCGAGTTTCAGTAATCCCTGTTACGTTTCTGGCGTCCGTAATACGGACGAAGCATGTTCCTATCGTAGACAGGAAATATGCAAAGGCGACGAAAGTTATGCTTTTTTTTTGAGGTTATATTCAATGATTGTGGATCATGTAGGCGATCGGCACGTTTATATACGATAATGCTTTACCGTATTGCATTGGTGAGGATTCGAAGGTGTTCATTAATTCTATGAGAAGTCATTAATGCTAAAAGAAAGTTGTACATTGGGGCGACAGGAAATAAATCTCGCCCACGTTACATAATTGACAGACAATAGCGTTTTGAAAGATTATTATTGTTCTCTCTGTTCTTTTAGTCTTGCACGGTATAATAATTTTTATGCGATTTTTCTACAATATTCCATTGGTCGGATCTCTATCTCTTGTATGTACCTCGTGATGTCTTCTTACTTCCTTGTCTACTCTTGCACACTTTCTTACCTACTCCCTCACTTACTTACTACTTACCGGCTTCAAGAGGTATTCTGTCGCTTAGCAGTGCGGTGCATACGAGGCATTCAGGGTCTAAAAGGAGCACTGATTCACCTGAACAAATAATACACAAAACACGGCGATGGTCAGTGAACAGAGTTTTGTTTTGAAATAAAAGGTGTTAGCTTGGGTATATGGTGATCGATGACGTCAATGGCTTCGAATGATATTTGTTACAGCTGAAAACCGGTCCCACCGCATTGCATTCCACGAGGATGAGTGCATTATTCGGCAATTCCTCGCTCGCCTCAAAATAATTCGGCGCTCCGAACGAATTAGGAGTAACGATGGGAAAGCTTATCTTGGACGTTAGTCTGAGAACGTTAATATCACTTTTATGATGATTAGATTTTTCGAAAATTATCGACGATTGGCCGTGGTAAAAATTGTTCATTAATACAATCTGTTGAGATCACGCGCGAAGGATTATTCCCTTACGTGTCTCGATGTGTTACTGCGCAAGTGAATTCGTCGGAGGTTACGAGTAGCTAAAAAAATATGCGTCCAAGGCAGTGGGTGCTTCGTTCTGCGATATATACATTTATGATATCATCCGTCTTTTCGACGAATAATTTGATTTTCAGAATTTCAATTAATTCCTGTTCTAAGACATGACTCTCTGTGATGAGGAATGTACGTATTTACCTAGGTGACCCCAATGCAGTCTTCATCGTAACGAATAAGAATTTTTTCCTCCAAGATTTCTATTCCTTAATAACTTTTCCGTCAGCTTCCCCGTTTAGTAAGACATCGGAAAAGTGCGCGAACGAGAAAAACTTGCGTGAAATCTTGGAATTTACTCGCGTAACGCTGCATCCTGTTTACGAAACATACTGAAATTATCGTTTTCACATTTACTTTCCTGTTTTGATAAAGACTTTGGGTTAAGATAAATGAAGTGCACTGTGTCCGCCGTTATATACATATAGATGCGACCGATTGTACTGTAGCTAGTGTTGGTGTACCTTTCGATTCTAGAATCCGACGCCATTTCGTCATTCAATGATAACGAAATTGAATCTATTCTTCTGCCCGATTGCTTCGATCTCCCTATCGATCATTTACTATTCTTAAACGTTTTCTTCCGATAGAAAGTCGTTCTATCAAGGCCTGGTGTGTGTGCGTGAATGTGTATATATTTATATGCTTTGAAAATGGTTGAGAGAGACCGGGATATTAACAATGAGTCGTATTACAGAATCGTTTACTGACGCTTCGCAGCCTCGGGTAGAAAAGGAGACAATAAAATTACGTCCACGAGGAGGGAGTCTGATCGGCGTCGGTTACAGTCGCACGTCAAGGAAGCACGCGGAAGTGCGAAACCTTCGAGAGAATGCCTTGGTGACTTTTTGCCGGTTTCCAATCAGGGATTATGGCTTTGCGTCCGTTTTATAAAGTGACTGTACCTACATCGTGTCGTTTGGCTCGGAAATTTGACCTTAGCTTCATTTTTGTTAACATCCATGCGTTCTCGTCACAACCGGTATAAATTGATCCTTTCGATCTTCGCTTGCTTGTGTTTACATCTATCACGCGATAAATTCGCTATATTCATGCTTGATGATGCTTGACGTCCATCCTAGACACATTGAGGTTTCATTCGAATCGCTGAAATTCACAGTCGTTGTGCAGCATATGGGAAATATTATTTCTCTTCGGCTGTCGCGTGACGGTTAGTTCATAGTTAAATAATTTTTAACACCGACTATACCATTCGCAGTAGAAACTGACTTCAGCGAGTCCTGGCTCTGTCTAGGTTCTTCACTAAGCTAGTACAGGCCTAGCTAGGACTTCGAAGGGACCACGATTTTCATAATGAAATTTCTACTAGGGATAGAAATGGTTTTATCTAAATCTAAATGATGCTTACGTAGGTACTGATACACCAGATACTCACTCAGCCTGAGCGGTATTATCATCTGATATTGTTGATAAATGAAACTTATCTACAAACTCATTTCAAATACTCATAGCAATTCTCTATCGTACCTTCGAAATCGTGCTTATCTGCATTAAGTAACTAATAAGTAATTAATAAGTAAGTATCAATTGATACTGATATTTGAAATTCTGTTCACATAGCCTTGTTATACTGGCAGCATGAAATCGTACTCCTACTGTTGCTTATAGTTTCATGAATGCCTGAAAACTTCAACTTTGATTCCCTATATGGACTTGGAGCGATCGAACGCGTTGCAGAATTTTTTATTTTGACTTTTGGCTATAGAGATATCCGTAACGAGCAAACGTTGTTGCGTGTAACAGTGTTTGACGTGTTTTACGTTAATTCGTGTTTTGCAGCCACCATGATGATTAGTTTCGATTGTTGCTACCAGATAGCTCATTATTTATTCGTGTTTCTTATTTTTTAGTCATCGTTCAATACGAAAGCACAATATTGCCGGTGTATCAAAAAACGTTATCTATAATCAAAATTTCCGTACGGAAATCAGTTAGATTAATTATACGTGCTCTGGTGAAAATTCCATTATGAGAATCAAGGGTCTGTCAGGATCCTACCTAGTTAGTCTTGGGCTGGTCCCGCGAGAACCCAGATAGATCCTAGACATATCAAAGAAAATTGATACTAGGGCATACGATCTCTTACATGATCTGATTATAACCCTGGCTGACGTTTACCAACAAATTTTTATTTCTATAACTATGCAACACACAGTTGTGTGTATAATTTATTATTTGTATATCAAAATAGCAGTTTAATTTTTGGAAAAATTGGCTAACCACGGTGCCCTATTGTCCTCGATCTTTCGTTATTTAAAAATCTATAAACCGTTCTCCGCCTACGAGGCAGTCGTGCAGGCGTGCCCGTGTGTGACGTCACTCAAAGTGACCTTAGCGACCTCTATATTCCACCAGAGCCGTGGACCTTCCTTTCGCAGCCTCCGTATGCTCTTCTCTCTGCTAGGGGATATCCATGAATATCTTTATTATCTGTTCACCTTGACAGATTTTGTTCCTGCTCGTGACCTCAATGATCCTTGGTCCTCTTCGCTTATATATTTTTCTCGCCTTCTTCGTTGTATAGATTCGATTTCGCCGATTCCCGCTCGTCATCGTATTACTGATTTTCTTTGTAAATAGTTATTCGCGATTGAAAAAATCTACTCCCTACGACCTTGTCAGTGATTCGCTAATGATTCACGCTAATCATTCGCAGTTTATATAGTCGAGTCTCATGATTCACCGTTGCCTGTGAAGACGACGGGATCACCAATGAGGTTCCTTCGTCTATAAAATAAGACGTATCAACGACCTCAAACCTTCGTACATTCGCTCCTTACTCGTCACACGTCGAAACGGCTCAACGAGGTGAAACTTGCTCCAGGCGAGATGGTTTTCTGATTTTCTCATTTTTCCTCGACTTTTCTAGACTCCCAATATGCAGTCTGTGGGACGTGATTGGCAGTAATGCACACATCGTATGGCTTGCAATTGACCTTTCTATTCGTTCTAGCAATGGAAATGATTTTGGCGGTTCTTTAGAGCGCAGAGTCTGCGCACTATAACGTATACGAATTGTTCTTGGGGCGGATACATCGTCAGTGGGACAAGGCCGAATAAAATGACGCCATCGTCAATTTCAAACGCTTCGTCGTATTATGCTTTAGTGCACTGTCCTTTCCATATTACTCTTCTTGTTTACCTCGGACAAATGCAATTACGAAAACTCCAGGGACTCCCGATTTTAACATCGCGCCTTGGCTGGATGGTGCAAATCGTTGCAGACGTTTCCACGCTTTAATCTCAGCTGAATTTTCTTTTTTGGCATTGAAACAGGCAATGCGGACTGTTGTATCTTACTGGAACGATCTCAAAGGTGGTTCTAGGAGATGCACAAGTTTGTGCACCGACGTACACGGTGAGAAGCTCTTGCGACCGGTTCGTATAGCTATGCTATATCTATGCCAGGCCTATCCCCATGGTTACGGTCGCGGATACGATTACGGTGCGTACGCATGACTATGAAAATTGCCAGGTACTTAAAAACTTAAACTCAAGTCAGCACGTTCTTGATAAGCGTTCCACCGTGGACGAAACGGTAGGAGAGTTCTTCACTTTGGTTTCTTTAATTTCCATGCTCCTCTGTACCGTTACATTAATCTCGTGTTATGATGTAACTGTACCAACCTACCTACCTACCGAACGCCATCGTTCTACCGGCGCACGCATGAGAGACAAACCGGCGAGCTAATCAAAGGCGACTCTATTTACATGTTAATTACCTTTTTTCTTCTACCGGCCAACCGCCACCCGTCACGTTTGACACTGTAGGATTCTTAGACGTTGGACGCACGTGACATGGGTAACCGGATGCAGGTCACTGTCGTCATCAGTAGACCGTAATTTCCTACCGCTGAGGATACTTTCTGTAATTTGAGAAAAATATTTTATCTGCATCTTAATGACTCCAGGGTCTTCCTCCTGCTTCTGACGGACGTACATACAATGGCCAATGGATCTCTTGCAGGTTACAGGCGATCTGTCAGTGTACCAATAGTCGTATACGTAAGATACATTGCTACAGCTTCCTTCGCTCTCCTTATTTCTCTACTTCAGTTATATTCCCTCGTTTTTCTCCTTTTACACATCGGTAATGTAGCGTGTCATGTCTGTGAAGTATAGACGTCTTTTTCGTTACACTAGAACGGTGAAAATACGTTTCGTTCCTCCCATTGAATACTCCTTTCTTATTTATCAATGTCAGGAGGTTTTTTTTTTGACGAACGGTATACCAAAAATGAATGGACAATCAAGACTGTAGCTGAATCTCGACGTTACGTCCGTACGCAACGTGTCGTGCGCGTCCTTAGTGTTTACGTGAAATGTAAGAGCGCTGCAGCATGTGTAAAAATAGACAGTGAAGTAACGAGCGCTACTAAACAAAAGAAGTAGCTGAGACAGCGTGTGCGTCCTGACGCAAATTTATTCACTGAAGATGCCAGCCACTAGACGGATGAAAATATCGATGGGAGGAAATGTACTACACATGATATTCTGGCGTTTCGTAAGTCGTTGGAGTATACGGCAGACTGAACGTTTTTAAAGGTACCTTTTTTCTCCTTATATTCTTCACGAGATATGCTTCAGTCACGAATCCTTTTGAACGGCAAACGGATCTTCTGGGATGACTGCAGGGCAAGAAACGATCGCACGCGTTTAGCGAAAACTGTGTCACGCTATTATTGGGAGGCCATCATTATTTTTGTATTCGCTGATGTCCTGATCTCGGGCTGTAGGTACCACACGGTAATCTCGAATTGCAGTGACACAAGGTAGATACGTACTCTCGGTCGTGCATTACTCCTGGGTGGAAGTATTAGAGAACCCACGAGAATCCTGAATAATAACGTTAAAGGTGCACTCGAGGAGTTTCCGATAGAGGAAGCAGGACCGAAGCTCGTGCGGTTTTAAATTCTTTACATTAAGGCGAACAGAGTGACGTAAAGTGAAATGCTGTGTTAAAATATATCTATATAATCGTCGTATACCTATATCGTTATAAATTGTTGAACTAACTAGTAAAGCCATCTCGTCACGCTAGGGTATCGTTTCTATGCTGAAGATGATGCTCTCACAGAATCTTCAAAGGTATTTTATACTTGCACGATACGATTTAGAGAGGTTAGTGAAAGCACTTGGGAGGTAGAGCGCCTTTGAACTTATTTGTAAAAGTACCTAGCGTGATGTTATTGGGTGTTTCGTGTATGTTGAATATGTATTGTAAATGAGATGTCTATGCTTTACGTGTCGCTTGTTACAATTAAGTTTTTAATGGTCAACGATTTAGTGTAAGACATTTGGATTGAGACTTTCCAAAGATTCGTAAGTCCTAACTGCGTCTTAAGCCACCTCCTACGCAGTGTGGAACCTCTATCAGACTCGTGAGCATAGCGTCAGTCTTTCGTGTACCTTCCTCCTATGCGGAACTGACCTCGCTTATTTGATACTCGGGGGCTCCGATGCCCAAGCATTGCTTAGTACGGTAGTATTGTACGTTAAGAAAGTTTTGGAACATAAGTGCGAATAGTGCGTAGAGTGAGATACTTTTAATTATTATTAAAATTACGAAAAATCCGAATCCAAAGAGTCTGTAAAGATCTGTCACTCGTTGTCGGTCAGGAGGAAAGCTGAATTGAAGTGAAGGTTTTATTGGAAACCAAGACGTGCTCAACAAGTGGAAACGTATGAAATCCTTTTTTGGAAAATACATCGTGACATTCTTTGACGCTGGTCATTTGAATTCAACAAGCGTACAGGATAGGAATTATCTTATAAACTGCGATAGTCCGTTAATTTTGTAGCGTCGATAGGGTTGTGATGTTGAATCTTTTAATGTTATGATTTTTTTACTTTTTTAAATAATCCTTTGCCAATTCATTTCTTTTCGAAATTTACTTGTTTTTAAAAATTGCCGTAAGACCGTAGATCAGTCATCCTGATTTCATGTTTGAAACAAAATGGAATTTGGTACGTGACTCACGTATGTCGTCAATTAATTACGGAAGTGTCCTTGCCAATGATGAAACTCAATGATAGCCTAGTACATTCGGACTTACAATGTAGGTCATTCTTGAACTTTCAACGACCGTATAAAAAGTCCTACTTCCTTTTATGATTCTCTTTTAGTTTGAATATTTTATTAAAAGCTCCAAATTATAAGAGGATGTTATATGGGAAAATAATATAAGCAGCCTTGGTTGCGTACTACGTTTGACAGGTGTCCGTTTTATGCTTCGATGATGTCGCAGTTAGAAGAGAACATTGATGCGGAAACGGCTGATGGGCTGTCTTCCACTGTTTAACAATGCAGTCAGTTTGTGATAAAATACTCATTGACAATTAACGCTAAGAATGTTCATCAGGCCCAAAAATAGCCATTTGGATTATAACGACAATTAGCCGTCCAATTCATTACTACATCATTGTTCGAAATAGCCTTGTATATCTAGCCTCTTAGCTTGTGCAACTTTTTTTTTAACGAATATAAATGTATATACTACATGCTAATTAAAGATTTTACGTCGATCTAATCCTACATTGGTTATTGAATTTCTAAGTGCTGTCGCTTCTTACCACAGAAAATGTTTTTGTTTCCAATTCCTATACTGCGACCTTCAGAAAGAAAATTTCTCACGACGGGAAAGTTACTTGATGTGGGGGGGGGGGGGGGGCTTTCTTCAGGACTCTGTTGATCATTGTGCCGACAACTCGAAGCACTCCCTCATTATGTAATTGAATTTCAGCCTGTGTGAAAGAGTTTCTTACGGTCGTTTACAGGCGTTCGTAGTATAAAGTGACATAGTAGAAAAGTGGTTAACAGAAAATTCCATTTATTTACTGCGGCTATGCATTGGGTTTCACGGTACAATATCCGCATTCTTTACGAACAATTATTACTCGTGTTGTTTTAGAATTAAAGTTCCAATTACTGTACGTTGCTGAATGCGACGAATAGGAAATTATATGTGTGTAGTGGCCTTATAGAATTGTTCATGTAAAACGGCGTTACTCTTATCATATCAGTGAAACATATCTGTGTCATTGTTGCTTGTTGATTAGGTGTACGCAGAGCGTCGATACGATTTAGTGTTTGTTGGAAGCTTCAATGGACGCCGAATCGAAGAATAAAATGCTTCAGTGGAATTATGTATGTGGATCAATAGATCTCAAACTCTTTACAGTGTTATTATTCGACCTGATTGTTTTCTTTTCATAATTTAAACAACTCTGATCGCTGGTGCCTAATATAAAATATAGTGCACAAGTGCGAACTAATTATTAACAGTAAGGACTTACGGAAAAGTCTACCACGTGGAAGCTTTACTAATAGAGAATACGACACCATGATCACGGAATGGGTATGCTTATGGTTCTCATGCTAATACAATTATAGTAATTAACTACGGCATTTGATTGATATTTCAAAATTAAACCAGTGTGCTAAGATTAATGTGCAACTCGTGTGAAGTTGTCACAGGGTCAAAAAATTCAATTTGACTGACAGATTTTTTAAAATTAATTCGGTTCAATTGGCAATTTTTTAAATATAGGTTATATGTATTTTTGGAAATTTCTTGATTCCTGGAATGTCAATAAGTTGCGACAGTTTTTCTACAACTTCAATTTCACCCAATTCATAATTTTTTTCTGTATGATTTATTATCAGTATATTCCATGATCGATGACTTTTCATAGGCTTTTCAATATCATTTGCTTTCGTGCGTCGCTGATTGTTTATTATACATCCCCATAATAATTCTCCGAGAGTGTGAATATATTGACGTCAAGCGAGGATTCGATTTTTGATGAAATAATTTATATAAAGAAATGAAATTGATGGCCAACGGCTATCGAGTGTTTCAATGTCAATGCTTTTCAAGCAATGTCTCTGTTGACCTGACCCGATTCGATGAAACCTCTTTACTGTTACTTGGCCGTTTAATACTTGTCGTTTACCATGCAAAAGCATCGTCTGCTGTCGGTAAACGTCTCTTCTGCTTCAGATCATTTTTATCAAGCGTAAAACTAGACGTGAAGTCATTCGCTCGTTACCGCTGCGTCGCTGATCTCACACTCGCCTGTAGATATCGTCCGTCTCATAACGAACAGCTGGAGAGACAAGTGATAAAAAGAAAAACATATATGAATAACAATCGGGACTCGTTAGCGCCAATACGTTTCCACGGTAATGTAAAACTTGGAGATAACTAAACTCTAGTTTACGTTTAGAAACAGTTGCGGTCTGACCAAATATGAAGATATCATTGAAATTAGTTCGAAATTCCAACAAGTAGTGAGCAGACGAAATATTGTCAAAAATTTTCCAAACTATTTATCTCGGTATAATGGTTAAAAAATTTCGTTCAATATTTCAATCACCTTGCAGTTGGGCAACCTGCATTTACTTTCGAATTCCATTGGTAAGTTACATCCGTTAATTACATAAGTACGTACATACAAAAGTGGCTCGACGATGACATTACCTACGTTGAAATTAATAAGCCTTATGCGTTCTAGTAGATTATGAGGTTAACATTGTCTCGCCTAACGTCCCTGATAACATTATCAGCTGTTAGCCGGACTCGAACGATGGAATTTCTACTATTGCCAATTACTTGATTAGTCGATAGCTACGCGATTATGCATATGCGTACTGTCAGAGTTGCAAGTAGGTATAGCCAGTTTGAATAGCCACGCCCGGGTATCATTGTGTCTTGATCATAATGCATGATTTTCTATTACCGTATATCAACGATAACCCGAGTATTTGTAAACTCTCTCGTATTCAATTATAATTTTAATCAACGTATATCGCTATATATTTTTAATACAGAGGTAAATGACAGTTCCCGTCGCAATCGATATGCTCGAATTTTTCTAAGGGAAAGTACAGTCTTTATAATCAACAGACGATCGATTATACATTGTGTTACCAGTAAGAGTTCGACAGGTTAAAAAAGTTATTCGCCACTTCTCGACCGCATTAGTCTCTCGTTGAATGTCGATCTGACATAAATAAACGCTGTAACGTACAGGTGAAACGTGTGAGGTCAATGGCGCAGTCCCAGAACTACGGTGGAAGTAAGAAATAGTACTTCAAGGATTTGGACTTCGATTTCGAGAATATTTTATGCTTGCGTCATCCTAAGACAACGGTATGGTTCAACTAGATTATTAATTACAACGTGTTATCGTGATAATTCTTATGCCACTGTATCATCCCCACCCCCAGCTATGCGGATGGTGTCGGCCATATAATTGAATTACATTTGACTAGCTTACCTCTCAAGTCTCTCGAGACATTTGCTATCTCGTTAAGACGTTTCAATCTAGTTATCTCTCGGCTTGTATATTATCTTTATAACGAAATACCCAAGATGAAGCACAAGGACGGCTACCTGCCCAAATGAAATTCTGTATTGTTCTAGTTTGTCGAACGGATGTGTTAGTGCACTATCAGGGACACCCGTTATATTCCCGTGATATATCATGGCTTATGTATCCCGTCGAACTGTCACGATTCCATGAAAAATGATTGTTAATAATTCACATCCACGTAATGTTCGGGTGAAAGTGTTAGTGGCTCCTTATGAGTATCTTTCTTGTATATGTTTCTCTTGTAAATCATTGTTCCTGAGAATGACACGTTCGTTAGTATATACTTATATGCACATATACTTCGGATCTATTGTAGGGTCATTATATAAGGGGTGGATCATTTCAATAGATAAATACAAATTTTTAAAAGTCTGTTCCAATTTTTTCTCTAACCCCCAATACCGTCGTGCTCTTATGCTGCACGACAATGGGAGTATTGCCACAGTTAAATATGCTATTGTTTTCCGAATAAGTCAGACCCGAAAAATGCTTTTCGAATGACTAATGATTGTATTTTTTTGTGACCGTATACCTTCATACCACTTCCACTCCCTTGCCATAGGACGTAATAGGCCATAGGCGAAATTCTTTTCGGCACTCGTTTCATTGCAAGTTCGCATCGCCGTCCGTTAACAAGGAGTGTAATAATATCGCGGTGATAAGTGAGTGTGCAGCGATAACAGCATCTGATTGCTCTTGTCTCTTTGCGTCTGGAATGCCCGTTTATATGTCGCGGTATGCGGTGTATATCGTGTCAATACATTTGGAAATTTTTTGAGGTAAAACATTTTTTAAAGGTATATCGAGGAGCAGGACAAATATTTGTTAGTTTTTAATTATTTTTTTTTATTATTTCACCAAAATTTTTTTTATTCATTTAGGCACTTTATTATGTATCGTGCGGTGTTACTTAAAATATTTATTATTCTGTAATTGTGAGAGGGGGGAGGGGAGATTAATTATCTACAAGGGGGTAATTAAAATTCGCAAATTTTCCACAGGCTGATATCTTTTGTCTTTGGATACGTTTTTCATTCTTAAAGTATTTGTATTACACGAATAGCCCCTGGTAAACGTGATTGCGAGAAATGTCGAGCAAGAATGCGATTACGTAGAAGGAAGTAACTGAGAGACCTTGAATTACCTACCGAGCGAGGCTTTTAATATCGCTGGGCAAATTGCTACGGTGTTTTACGTTCGTCGTCTATCGTCTGACCATAATGCATTCATGTTGTTTAACGCTCCCTGGATATTTATAGGATCTATTTTTATCATGTATTTTGGGAGTTTATGTCGTTGATACCGTGCCAACGTGATGCGACGAAAATAGAAAGAGGGTGTGGGAAAGACGCTGTTGTCTAATTGCGGTCTTTTTAATTACGTTCCGAGTGATAAGGGTTAAAGGGCATGCTTAATCAAGAAAGAGGTATGTACGTAAGAAATGCTGTGAGATTGATAAGAACTTTGTTTGTAAACAGACTTGTTGAATTTCATGCTGTTGCTTGTGCATCAGTAAAGTGTTTAAGCTGAATTCATTAGTCGCACCGTACAATTTTTACCTTGGGTTACGCATTGTCGAAGTACGCGACATAACAGTAAGGCAAATGCATGCATATAATATAGGACTACGAGCAAATTAGAAATCATAACATTCGCATTCAGAATACGAATTCGATTGAGCAATGCAACGAAGAGCTTAAGAGTTTACTGACACTGTGTGTATAGTTTTTTAAAATTATGCATTTTTACATGCTCATAACAGTTTCAACTTTTTTCGTTTTAGCTGGACACATGGTTCGGCCGGCCGAAAAAATCGGGTCGTGGGGGTGGGGTCAGGGGTGGCACTGGCCACAACACTATCCCCCGCCCCCACTCTGGTGATGACTTCAATGAAATCGAACAGCAGGCATCCATCATTGAGAATATGGACGAGGAGACTATGAATGATAAATTTGAAGAGATGCTGGTACGTAGTTTTTTTTTTGTTACTGGGTCATTATGTTTTATGATGGTAATGTTGTTTTTCTTCTTATTTAATTTAATTATTGTTTTTTTTTTCTTTCAGGCAAACATGAACTTAACAGAAGAGAAAAAGGAACCGTTGCGACAGCAACCGGAGGAAAAGAAGAGAGCGATGCTAGTTTTGCATTTTAAAGGCACCGTACAAGAAAACAAATCGAAGTTTGACAAACCGGCGGATTACATACAGTACCTGGCTCAACCTGATCTGAGCGTTAATAAAATCTACAATTGCATCGAATCGCTCAGGATTGCGCTCACGAATAATCCATTGAGTTGGGTTCAAGAATTTGGGACGAAAGGTCTTAAACAAGTTCTCGCCACACTTAACGAATGCTATCGAAAGTGAGTTTTTCTGTTTTTACTAGACAACGTTAATCTAGATAAGCGCTAAGTGATATTTTTAGGAATTATGTCGCATAATTCGATTCGATCACGATTCAATTGTGACACGGAGATATGAATGGTGCTATGCAATTGAAAATATAATACGCACCGGAAAACTAATTCTAATATTGTTCTATTGCAGTGCCTTCATATGTTACGATAGGTAACTGACAAATGTTTAATACTAGTTAGTGTTCTTCGTTACGTTGAGTTGCGGCATACTTATTTTCATTTCGGCTTTGTGTCTGCATATCTTAGCTGAAATCCCTCGAGCAACAGGATTTAAAGCGATAGATCTTTTTTAGTAGAATACATTTTTATATTCATTCTTTGGATTCGCAATACAGCATGAATGATATCCTCATGCTCTAAGAGCAGAAGCCATTTATATGCACTTTTAGATTAAGTTCGATGTGCAATTTTTTATTTGAATTTCAGGGAAAAATGAGGTCTATTAATTATTTGCTTCTATCAGTTTTTAGAATCTGCATATTATGCTTTTTTCAACTGTCGGTCTCTTTTATCTAACGTGCATTTCTAATGGACTGCATTTTATCTTCACAGCGACAATCGTTACGAACGAATACAGTATGAATGTATTCGTTGCCTAAAAGCTATAATGAACAATACCGTGGGAATAAAGGAGATGCTTGCACATCATGAAGCGCTGACCATAGTGGCAAGATCTTTGGAACCTAGTAAACCGTCAGTAATGTACGAAGCTGTAAAGCTTCTTGGTGCGGTCTGCCTTATTTCAAGCGATAGCCACAAAAAAGTTCTGGATGCTATTACCATGAATGGAGAATTCAAGGGAAGAGAGAGATTCCTACCAATTGTTCAGGGATTAATGAACAAGAAGAATGAGAATTTGAGGGTACGTATATGTAATCATAATACATCTTAAAGACTGTATTTGGATACGTTGAGTGTATAATAATAATCGACTTACTTTATTCACTAATATATATATATATTTTCTTTATTCTATAAAATGCCTCTTTTATTTCTACAGGTGGTATGTCTTCAACTCATCAATTCGATAATTTCATCCGCCGAAGACTTGGACTTCCGGTTGCACCTGCGAAACGAAATAATGCGAGTAGGACTAGCCGATATTCTCGAAACGTTGGAAAGAGACGAGTCTGAAGATTTGTCGACCCACTTAAAAATTTTTAACGACTATAAGGAGGAAGACTACGAGGAGTTTGTACAAAGATTCGATCATGTAAGGTTGGAATTAGATGACGTTAATGACTGTTTCGAAGTGGTGAAGAACATGGTGATGGATACCATGGCCGAGCCTTATTTCCTGTCCATTCTTCAACACCTACTCTTCATCAGAGACGATGCTTTAGTGAGGTCAGCAACACATTATGTCATCGGTTACAACAGAAACGCCTACGCCTTAACAAATTTAACAATTCACATGCATTTATTTGCCTTATTTCAGGCCGGCTTATTATAAATTAATAGAGGAATGCGTATCGCAAATCGTACTTCACCGTTCGGGCTGTGATCCAGATTTTAGTGCAACGAAACGTTTCCAAATTGACGTGCAGCCACTGATCGATACATTAGTTGAAAAATCAAAGGCTGAGGATGACCGTCGCGTTGCAGAAATGACACAGAAATTAGAAGAAGCTATTGCTAGCAAACAGGAAACGGAGGCGAAATTACAACATGCTGAAAATAAAATCAAAGAATTAGAACAAGGAACTGGTAGATCAGGGAATACGCCAGGTGTAAGTATCTACGGATTATATGATCGCGTATCACTAAAAGTCGTTTTTGTTAACGACTGAAAACCTTATAAATCTTTTCATAATAGTAATTTCGTATATGAATACCTTCTTTATCGTTAAATAATTATCTTCCTACAAATTATGGTTATTATGCTATTTCAGAAAGTTGGGGGTGGCCCCCCGCCTCCTCCTTTACCCGGTATGATTGGAGCACCTCCACCGCCTCCAATGCCCGGCATGGGTGGACCACCACCACCCCCAATGCCAGGTATGGGAGGCCCACCACCACCTCCAATGCCAGGGATGGGTGGTCCACCTCCGCCACCAATGCCTGGAATGGGGGGTCCGCCGCCACCTCCTATGCCAGGTATGGGTGGTCCACCTCCACCTCCGATGATGGGAGGTCCCAGACCTCCAATGTCTTTAGCGGTTCAAGTGCTACCACATGGATTGAAACCCAAAAAGAAATGGGATTTGGAAGGTCCACTGAAGAGAGCCAATTGGAAGGCAGTAAGTTTTTGTATTATATTGAATTAATACCTGAACACAATCGGAAGGTAAAAGAACCTCTCCTTCTTATCATTATGAAATTAGAAAATAAAATTACCTGAAGTTTTGTTCTGCAGATTTTACCGCAAAGGCTCACAGAAAAGTCTTTCTGGGTGAAAGTACAAGAGGATAAACTTGCGAGTCCAGATATCCTCAAAGGTTTAGCTCAACAATTTGCTTCAAAACCATCAGGGCGGAAGATTGATGATGTCGTTGACAAGTGAGTAATTATAAAGTTGTACTTAATTAAAAGCTTGTTGTCTTACTCTATGGATCAAATTTTTCAAACTTTATTGCTAGTTATTGAATAATATGTTGAGGTTTGTCCATTACAGGTCTGCTGGAACGAAAAAAGTTAAAGATCTTAAAGTTCTTGACGGAAAGGCAGCACAAAACATCTCTATTCTTCTTGGTGGAACACTGAAACACATGTCTTATGAGGAAGTCAAATCTTGCTTATTGAGATGCGAAGGTCCAGTAGTTTCAGATAACGTTTTGCAAGGATTATTACAGTATTTGCCGCCGCCTGATCAACTCACAAAGTTACAGACTTACAAAGAACAGTACGAGGATTTAACTGAAGCTGAACAGTTTTGTGTAACGGTAAATAAAATAATTAAGTATGAAGTTACGATTTTGAAACGAAACAGTGCATTGTTACTTCTTATGAATTCAAAGGAATTCAACATTCCTCTCACTGAATCCAACATTCTTTCCACAGATATCAACCATTAAGAGGTTACAGCCAAGACTAAAATCATTAAGTTTTATGTTGCGTTATGAAGAATTAGTACAAGACGTGAAACCAGACATTGTAGCCGGTACTGCAGCCTGCGAAGAGGTGAAGAGTAGCAAGAAGTTTGCGAAAATTCTCGAATTAATCCTGTTACTTGGAAACTATATGAATTCTGGTTCGAAAAATGGTGAAGCCTTCGGCTTTGAAATTAGTTTTCTTACAAAGGTGCGAATCTGCCTGTCGTTAAGAATTCAAAACGTTTCTGTCCTTTAAAATTAACAACATCAACTTTATTTTAGCTTACGAGTACGAAAGACGTAGATAATAAACAAACCCTTATGCATTATTTGGTGAATACGATAGAGAGAAAATTCCCCGAGTGTACAAATTTCTCTGAGGAATTGGCGCACGTCGATAGAGCAAGTCGTGTCTCGTTGGAACAAATACAAGGCACACTTCGTCAAATGGATGCAAACTTGCGCAACCTTGAGCAGGACCTTGCGAATTCAAAAGTTCCGCAAAGTAACGAAGACAAGTTCGTCGAAGTTATGACTGTATCCTTGACTTATGAACTCTACATTTTCCACGTTAATTAATCATTGAAGTTTCTTTGAAAAATATTAATATATAAAAATGTGTTTTCCTTAATCTATTATCTTACAGCCATTCGCTAAGAAAGCTAGAGAGTCGTATGAGGTCATGCAAAATATGTTCAAGAATATGGACAGTCTTTACACGGACATTTCGGAATTCTTTGCTTTCGATAAGCAAAAGTATACCATCGAAGAATTCTTTACTGATATTAAAACATTTAAAGACAACTTCATGGTAAAGTCAGCTATTGTTTCATGCTAATAGCATTTTTTCAACAATTTAGATGATAGTAATATTAGGATTCTTGACTAATTATGTCTTGTTGTGTACTTTAGCAAGCACAAAAAGAAATAATGAAAATACGAGAAGGAGAAGAGAAGCAAAGGAGGGCTCGGGAAGCTCGAGAGAAAGCGGAAGCGGAACGTGCTGCTCGTGCAGAACGGAAACGTGCGTTAGTTGATATGAATGCTCATGAGACACAAGAGGGTGTCATGGATAGTTTGATGGAGGCTCTTCAAACAGGATCTGCATTCAGCAGGCCAGATCAAAGACGTAAACGACAGACGCGTGCCGCTGGCGGTAAGTGTATTATTTCATTTTATCATTAAGATTTGCCGAATTATAGGAACGGCTGACAAATATTTAAGGAAAAGATGCATAGAAAATTGTTTTACGAATTATCCTATAGTGGAGGTAATAATATGAGACTCATTTCGAAATTAGCAAGAGAATTCGAATTCAGAAAATGAGTCGTTAATATTTTACACAGATTATAAAGTACAGTATCAGTGCAGTGTAAACTTTTGATATTATTTTCTTTTCTAGAAATCGTTTAAAATGGGTTGTCAGGTAGGATGAGTTCTGTAAATCACAATATTGAATGTGTGTCTAATCCAGTGTCCAAATTTGTCATATGAATTTGTTGAAAAGTTATTTTTAAAATAATCGAACATTTCTCAGAACAGGTATTAACGAGTCAATAATGAATACTCTATAAAAATGGAATAACCTTTGTTATTTACAACTGAATTAATTTCATAACGTTCCTTGGGATATCGTCTTGTCTGTTAATCACCATATAAAACTTACGATACCCGGTAGATCTTTTATAGTTATTTGCCTTATAAATATTGTGTGCGTGTACTTTAATAATAAATAATAAAACAATTTAGCCTAGATATATATAATGTTTGTTCCAACTCGTGCTTTTTTTTTCATAAAAGTAACTTATAATGGCTCTCATTTTCATAAGTGATACCCAAATATAGTAGTCTATACTATATACTTTGTAAGATATAATAAAATCTAACTTTTCTTTCAAGAATAACAGATTATCATTTTATTTTGCAGCCAAAAGAAGAGCACAGCTGAACCGGAGTCGATCGCGTACCGGATTGGTTGGAACCGGTTTATTAGGAAGAGAACTGTCCACGTAAGTGGGATTGATTTTGGAAATAAATTATTAAATGATAATTCGACATGATAAAATATCGCATTTAATAAACAACTATTGTTGCAGAGAACTCTTGAGCTATTCATAGCGAATAAAAGATTCCTGACTCCGTCCTAACTTCGATGCTGTGATGTTTTACGCTTGAGTCGAGCAAGCGTTTCGAAAAAACGCTGAAGCGAAGGTGATCGAAATAGATGTTTCCAATTGGACAGTGTCCAATGCACGCACAATCCGTCATTAGATTCCGATAATTGATATACCACCGTAGGCCTCTTATAAATATTTTCGTCTGCAATTCAGCCTTCAGTTCAATCGGATCTATCGAAGTCTTCCCTGTGTTTCGCCGAGTGTCTGCCCACTTTGGATCTTGTATGTAAGCGTTAAAAATTTATTTAGTAAGATTTATGCAAACGCTTTTTGTGTATTTGATGAAGGGTAAGCTATACTTTTCTTATGATATTGTAAAAGGTAGCCTGGAAGAATGCCAGTTATCTAAAGGAATAGTGTGCGAAATACTAGCTTC
Organism: Calameuta idolon; assembly: GCA_030142285.1. Lineage (NCBI taxonomy): Eukaryota > Metazoa > Arthropoda > Insecta > Hymenoptera > Cephidae > Calameuta > Calameuta idolon. Next base: position 380,867 of record JARQSV010000262.1, on the reverse strand, counting down.
TATATACATATATTTATACCAGTACTTGTATTCACGAACGAATATTAATATTGTAAGTAGTTCTCAGCGGACGGCACGTTTTACTGAATGCGAATGAATGACGAGGATATAGTTTAAGCTGAAATTCACAACGAGGGATAAGGTGTATACGTATGTGGCCATCGAAGCCGCTAGATATTAAGGATAGCATTGTTACTGAAGAGAATCAATCCTTTTCCATCTACTTTATTTAATTTTATTTTTTGTAAATTCTTTTATGATAACTTGCACTCTTTCTCCTTCCCCGTACTTTACACTTTTCTGACTAATGCGAAAGTTATGTATATAGTGCAATTTACCAGCAGGCGTTTATCCTGCGCTGGCACAAATGCCTTTATTTTTTAATGAGAGAGAGCCTTTTATATTTTTTATGAAAAGTAATTATTTCCTTTGCATTCAGCTATAATCTTGACGGTCGCGGTTAGATTATGCAAGGCGATTAAATACAATTTTCTCGGTATACTGTATATGAACGCGCAACATGTCAATTGCTATTGAAAGCTGAACATGAACTGCCACGACTTGTTTAAGGCACGACTGTACTGATTAACTAAATTCGAATATATAAACGTCTAATTACTAATACGATTTGTAATTACCTTTTCTAAAAGCAACATCGTAAATCTCATACTGCCAGATATACCTTATACAAAATATCTATATAGCATCTGGTTATTGTGCCAAATTTAGTAGGAAAAGAAAGTATATTTGGTAGTGCTGTCAGTCAATTTATTAATTCATGAGTACAATATAAGCATAGCGTTTGAGAAAAATTTGATACTGTTGTTCAAAAAAGAAAGAAGTGTATATAGAGCTTATTCGATTTTGTGAAAGTTTCTAGTATAAACTTACGATCGTGCCTACAATTTAAACTGTTGTAATAATAAATTTATTTTTTGAATCTCAAAAACAACTATTGTTTCTATTATAGTTGCTATGAGCGGCAAAAGAATATTGTATCTATAGTGTGAATATGAATTTAGAATAAATTATTAGAATACAATTAATTCACACATTCATGGCGTTTTATCCTTTTGTGAATACCTGTGTACCTTATATATGTATATGTCGACAGTTATTATCAGTATGATTTAATTTGAATTTGTGACAGAAATTTGTTTTCAGAATTTCATTTGTAAATAATCTCTTTGTGTAAACGTATAGTGGAAATAGTAAGTAACGCATTATTTGTTGAATTTTAGCTCAATAATTTTTAAATACTTGTTTCAATTCATGAAAGCTCTAATAAGTGATCTATCTACTATGAAAATCCTAAAGAATTATATTAAACTTCGTATGATGGCAGCAGCTGTTGAAGTTATCACCATTGACATATAACAATAGACTGCGCGTGAGTGGCTGTGATCGTTGGATAGAAAAAGAATACTACATGTGGGGTCGGCTTGTCCTTGTCTAATCATATATTCGCAACATAGTCATGTAGCGCGTTTACGTTCGTCGTGCTAGAGTTCCTCGAGTAAGAGTCTGGTGAAAACGGGGACCCGTTTTGATTAGCCAGTCTGTTTGGGGCTAACCGGAAACCGAATTGAAAAAAAGGCGCGAATAACTTTATGACCAATTAATAGAAGAAATGAATGACAATGAATATTTTCATATTTATTGCATTATTATTAAAAAATATTAACATAAAATAATATTGACGATAGAATCTCT
>JARQSV010000262.1:357496-369879 GCA_030142285.1 Calameuta idolon | reverse complement strand
ATAAATTATTATTGACCCCCCCCCCCCCCCCCCCCCTCGAACCCCCATCCACCATTACGCTTGATTAAGTATTTATAAACGTTCGTTGAAGAACAAAAGATGAAAGGTCTGTGGAATTTGTATCTTTATAAAATATTAGTATTCTTTGTATGGATATACTGAAAACGCGTGGGTATTATTCAAAAAGCACATTGTGATTGCTGCTAATTGTACGAGAGACACAGTACGAAAGTATGACGTGGTATTGGCATTATTGAAGATATAAATCAAATACGTTTTTTAGAAATATTCAACAACAGTAGGATATTATTTACTCGTGTTAGAGCAAAAGCTTTGATTGAACGACCTTTTTCAAGTTATTTTCTTATCATTCTATTTTATTTATGAAAACCTATGATGCACTTTTCCTAGTGCAGAGTAAATATAACGCAAAGCTTTACCTTGGATCGAAAGCTTGGATTATACGTATAGGAGTGGTGTATGTGTCCAAGCGTTTTATTTGGTTTACCATTCGGGCAGAAGTAAACTTTTTAAAGAAATATATAAATAAACCTCCAGTGTGGTATGGTAGAATTGTCCTTAAGTTCGGTTATACGTGTTTTATGTGTGAATGAAGACTCCATGTAATTGTTAGAGCGACGTGGTCTTATTGAATTACATAGAAAGGCTGCTTATAGAGAGCTGAAAATATGTTTGAAAGATTCGTAAATACGCGTGCACTCTTTTTAAAAGATATTAAATAAATTTCGTGTTAAGTATTTATAACTTTCATTATTGGAAATTGAATGGTGACCATCGAAGCTTTGCAGTAACTTCAAAGAGGAGCTCGAGTGCAACGTAAATATACAGGGTGTTTGAGAAGTAGCGATACAACTGAAAAGCAAACGATATCTTTGTAGAAAATAATAAAATTTTAACAAATAATTTTTTTCAATTGTAGCTTTTTTTTTAATAATTGCAGCCAAAGTTCGTTCGGACAGATTATTTGAGTTAATGGGCTCAGTTACTGACGAGTGTATTTTCACCATAATTGGCTTCCCCCACCACTCGATAAACAGCCAATGGCGAGGTGGCGTAAAATGACAAGGCGGTCTCATTACTACCAATAGAAATAATATTTTGACTGACGGTATCATTTTTCATTAAAAATAACTTTGTTGAGTTTAACGAGAGTATCTGAGAGCGATTGATTCGCGATAAAGAAACTTCATTTAACAGCGCATCGATTATCGATGCACCAGAAAGATTGAAGGACTCTAGGATGAAAAGAGAAAAAATGTATATCTCTCTTGGTACGCTAACTCTGTTGGGACTTCGGGAACTCAAATATATTGCTAATAAACGCACGTTAATATATGTATAGTCATGACACTTTGCTGTCTTCATAAATTGTTATAAAATAAGTATATCAATTTCTCTTTGACACTATACGCTAATGTTGATCCTATTTATCATTTTAATGTAGAAGAAACGGAACTACGTATCTTGGTGAGAAGTTTGCAAGGACACGTCAACCATGCCGGAGGATTACTGATACGACAGCTGCGTCGACGAGATTATCTTCTTGCAAAGCGCGACAAGCTATACGATGTCATAACGGCTCATCTTCAGGCGCGCAGTGAAAAAAGAAGTAAGCACAGCAGACTTTCAACTTTGTATACTGCACTTTATCCTTTCTTTAGCCTGTTCCGATTAAGTGAAAACTCCACGTTACACGAACCGCGTCAATTGAAAATATGCAGATAGTATATTATTTCATATGCCAATAATTCAATATTTGTACTAGTACAGTCTAACGAATTCTATGATTATGAGTATCGAAGTATAAGATTTTTTATTCAGACTAAAATAAACATTTTTTCGATGGGCTCAAACAATATTTAATGCGACGTCGTATATGATATTTTGTATAAATTACATCTTTAAAGAACTGGATATTTTAGTTTAGTCAAGGTGAATTTATGCTCGATTATATTTTGTAGTATATTCGTTGACGCGACCATGTGCATTTATTAATGGCAGTATATGGTACATTACAATGCTAATATAATGGGTTGATCATGTACTAATATTTATATGGTACAGTACGTGCGAGAAATTATATTAAGCCGTATGGAAAATGTGACGCAAAGGCCATTGAAGAGCTTTTCTTACATCTGCGAATTGAATTTCGAAATTTTCCAATCACCAACATAACATACTTTTATGGTAGATCATTATGGTAGGGTAGTATTCAGTGTTGTGGCACTTTAATATTCGTATTAAATTATGCAGACCAGTTTTTCATTATGTAAAACAAATAATGAACTGTTAACGCTGGGTTAACAAAATTATTGTCATTTATTTAATGTAAAAAATAATCAATCTCAAGGAGTAACACAGGCGGGTATGGTAATTAGACAAAATAGAATTTAAACGTTTGAATCCCCTTAAAATGGGAAAACATAAAACAAAAAAGCGGCTACATATTTCAAATAATATTATTATTCAAGTGCATTAAATTTATGTGGTCTGTCAGGTATATTTATTGTATATTAAATTTATGTTTTATTATCATCAGTGGTTTAGTATCGACATAAACTGAAAAGAGGCCATGACGTCACTGTAGCTACAACAATTGATACTCCGACACGGATCATTGTGCTTTCGTTTTATCTTGGTCTGTTGGGATTTATATATGCAAATGTTATGTTTAGGAAATTACGCGTGGTTATATACAACGTCGCATTCACATCAATGCAACGAATGAACAACGTCGGATGTTTGTTGAGGAAATACAAAATTCATATTGAAATAAAACAAAATAAAGGTATCTTTAAATTTTATAAACTTGATTAATCGACAATGGCGTGTTTAGTCCGGTCAAGTATTTCGTGGCGATACGATATTGTACGGATATTATATGCATCAATCATTGGTACTTGATAGTGATACGTTGACAATTACGCCACAGTGGAATAATTTGTTACGAGTTGACGTTTATAATATTCGATTCTTTTTTTCTACATATTCATCGACTACAATAATTTTGATTATGTAAAATAATTCATACATTTTATTATATATTAAATGGTTGGTATACATATGAAAGGCACAGAGAAAATATTGCATGAATAAATAGTGAAAGAATATAATATAATTATTAATATTGCAACATGTTAATTAAAGGTGACAAGTAATGCTCATTGTTAAAGGGATATAAGTACCGTAGAATAAAATCGAAGTGCCATGAGCGATCGCGTGAACTATGCAGAATAAATTTTGAAGGGGCATTAAAATTTTACTTTATAATTCGTCCATAATTTACATATAATATAGTGAGTTGTACAACGAAGGACAGAAAAGTCCAAAATCCTATCGTTAATGATGATTTTCTTATATAAAAATATATCACAGCCATACTCGGGTAATTTGAAAATCCATTTAACAACTTACTTTCGTTTTTTCCTGAAACAGGATAAGGTCGCGATTTTCAGATAGTTACTCTTACTCCTTTCGAGAAAGAACATTTTTTTCGAAAAATTTTTAGCCACATTTTTCTTAGCCCTTAACCAAGATCACCTGTCCACATTATAGAGTAGCAAGAAGAAATTCGCGATTCGCCTGACATTGAAGTTAACGAAGTGACGCGTAGCTCGGACCCACGAGTACGGAAAGAGTAACTGAGAGAGTGGGAGTTTAAAAAAAAGGAGATATCCTAAAGTGACGTAGTTACGTAATTACTAAGATATCCAATGTTTAATAAAGCGAAATTCTTAAAGCGAGTTTAATTGTCAGTGGGGTATCGATTGATATGGTATTGGATATTTGCGAGTACTAGAACTCACTAATATATGTATATGTATATGTATATGTATGTATACGTGCAGGTAGCATGTGCACAGAGCAATATACGCATCACTTCAATCTAATGGTGAACATATAGGAATGGTCGCTTCGTCAAAGGAAAGAGCCTTAAGAGCTTTTGTTCTCCTTCATATAGCAGATGATAAATATATAAAATCCACTTTCTGCTTCGGTTGACTTTTCGTTTTCGCTTCGAAAAGTTTCATACAGACGCTAAAGCCATTTCTTTTTTTCAATTGTTGCCCTACACGCTTTACTAAAAGCATTGCGTTTGCTTCTTAAGAATTTCGATTTGACTCAATTCTTTGAGAATCATTATTCGAAATATTCCATGCTCGCCCTAAGTCCACATGTTTCAGATAATAGCGGCGGGAAGTACAAATGTCTTTAGCAAAGCGTGTACAGAGATCATTTGTAGTGCCAGCATTTATAGTTTCGGAACTTTTCAGAAGCGAGATTTAATGGCGGTAACTCTATAATTGTGGAGTTAATGTTGATCTATGAGAATTGGTGGCTCCTGCGGAATTGAGGCAGACACGGACATTGTATAACCGCAATATTTTCTCATTATGGCGTCTTGCATTTTCATGGTAACGAGGACATTGTTATCGTATTATTTCCACTTCTTGGAAATTTTTTTGTCATTGTAATAAAGAAGCGAAAAAAATCAACATTTTTTTTGGCTTCAGAATTGCCTTGGCTCCTGTATTGTGTCATAATTGCCTGGCTGGGTATATAACAGATTTCTTTCACATGTTGTCCATAGACATCTTTGTAAATTAACCTTTAATTAGAAACTAGATATATCAGGTAAACGTACTAAAGATATAATGAAAACTAGCTGTTTAATTGTTGCATTAAAAGAGTTTATTTTAATTGCCTTTAAATTGCATTAGATTCAATTTCCGTTCTATGTGAAATGCATGGATTTGTATCGACCATAATACAGACTGGCGATGAAGTTCATGGATGAACATTTGAAACGTGATAAAATTGGGGCCCCCGCATTGCAGATTTAAATCCGCACTAGTTACGTTACTGCTACTGTCGTCGCACCCAAATTAGCTGATGTAGCTAGACTTGCCATACCGCATCGCCATATTCCTTCTCATCGTAAATACCATATCCTGGTAAGGAATTTTAAATAAATTTTATCCGGCTATCAAGTGGATCGTACTACAGAGTTTTTTTTACGTGAGCTTGAACCATTTAAAGTTTTTGACTTGCTTGACACCGACGTTACGTCATTGTACGGAGACTATAAAAAACATTCTGCGACAAAGTTACTCCGCTACATTCAGCTTGCAACTTCCTTCAGTCGGTCTTTCTAGCTCACGAGACTTTTGCACCTGAGGTCATTTTGTTTCTCTTATTCGACTTTTTAAATTCTGAATAAACATTTTTGAATGTTACGACAGATGTCGTTACTGACTTCAGAAAGCAATGGATGATTTTACTCTTCGTAAAGAGTGTTTACCTTCACTGATTTTGTAAGTTTTATCAAACTTCTTTGTAGCCTGTTTATACTTTCGTCTGGTAGTCGGTTTTCCATGGCAATAGGCACATGGCGATAGGAGGATAAAGCGAGTGTTGTACGCGGCAGTGCAGTGATCAATAATTACGCTCTGCCACGTTTGCGAGGGCCAATACGCATGCTCCATCTGTACTATTTGTAACCGATGCTTTGAGACGAAGTATCGCTCGAGTTTTTATTACTGTGGGCAGAAGCAAAATATGAAACTTTACTTTCACGTTTTTCAGTATTTACTATCATCCACGAGAATCCTTTTTAATCGGATCGATGTGTGAACCTGAGGATTGAAGTTACCCCGCACTCTGTCGGCGAATTCGCTAAGTTGGCCATGTGCCTAAGTTGCTCCAGCAATGTCTCCTTTTATTTTGTACAAGGATAACACGATGTATCTGCATTTTATTTTTAGCATTATCATATTTTTTATAAATGTACGAAAAATATAAAAAGTACGTTTGTCATAAGAGATACCAATCCGTGATGTAAAGTATAATAGACCTATGAGAAGAGCTTTTTAAAGTTCAGCAAAATGTTTTATTTGTCAAAGTACTTTTTCGTCTAGGCATCTTAGACTTTTTATTGAAATTTCAGACAGGTGATTGTGATCCTGTAAACTTATTCTCCAGTGAACTCATTTTTATCTCTTTTTGTTTTCGGCACTTAAAATATATCTTTTATAGAATTCTTGGAATAAAGATACGTTATATTGTTCGTCTACGTGTAAAAGATATTTTGGAAGAACCCTCTTCCCATTTGATTCTATACAGACTGTACAAAGTTTTGTGTCATAAATGACACCATTACCACGCATGCTAATAGTAGTCAGCACTATAGTGTTAATCGGTCTTCCTAAAAATGCGTAATGGAAAAAGTTTACAAAAAATTTAACACCATTGCTACAAAAATCGGTATATATTAATTTAAGACATTTAAGTGCTCATTAAGATCACAGACAATTTATGTATCAAATTAGTATTTTTAATCCAATTGGCGGTGAAATTGAACATCATAGTGATTGTAATATTAAAGTAGTGGAACTTTTAATGTAATTTTCTACATTTCGTGTAATATATATTGACCTATATTGCAATGATTAATGTAATTATTGACACTACATTTTTGGATTAAGCACGTTTTTGAATCAACCGCTGATTTCTTACACAGTCAACAATTCTCCAAGTCCCGTCATTTTGCTTGTGTACCGACAATAGCTGATAAAAAATCTGTGCGTATCCGATAGTGAGTAATGATATGCGTAATAACGGGTAATATTATTTTATTGCATTTAGAGCAATATGTTTTTATTCATTTATTTGCTATTAACGTAGCCTTTGAAGTTTCGCAACCAGCAACGCTCCTCCAGAGAATTTGGTGCTAAATTGTCTTCTGATATCTGAAGTCTTTCATTAGCTTGAGTTCATGCAATTGAATTTATTGTTATGCTTATTTTTTATGCTGCTATTAAGCACTAGCTCAATCAAATTTCTCGCAACGTCATGACACGTGTAAGAGACTGAACAATTGTTTGAAATTGGCTGAAAGTCATAGGTATTTAAAAAGGTCGAATAGAAGATATTTTTGTAATGTGTAACGTTAATTTTCGTAATATTTCGTGACGATGCTAAAATATTATATATAAAAATAATTTTATAATTATGTACATTAGATGAATATTTTTTGTATTTAAAATTATAAAAGTCAAAGCAAGATAAAATATTTTTATTTTCATTTGATGCAAATACTGTAAATCAAATGTCAAAGCTCAATTTTGAATTTAGAAATTAATTGTGATGCAAGACATGAACGCGTAAAATATAATGAAATTCAGGTCGCAAGTTAAAAAATCATAAAGACAGTAAAGTATAATTAAGAGACTCGAAAAAGTCTCGCACCATTCAATTTAGCTTTGCAATCGTTTTCACTTACGAGAAATTCATCAATATCACACAACTAAAAAGTTTTCTTTTCTATGATCCGCTTTTCAGCGAAACGTACAATTATTCAACTAGATAATAGTATCCGAAAAGTACCCAGCTTATCTGGAACGTACGTGTAGGTACTATCTTGAAAGTAAAATATTTTAGAACTCTGATCGAAAACCCACCTGACAATCGCAAATACCTCAGAAATCTTACCGAAAATTTCATCTTAATCCGTATTCTTGCTTCTCAGACATTTCCCAAAAATCCCTTTTCAGCCAGCATCGAGGCCATGAGACGGATTAAGTCACGTTTCCATGGAAGAAATATTTCAAAGTAAAATGCGCCGACTAAAAAATCCACAATAACATAGGAGTGATCCTCAAGAGTTCAAATCCGAAGGAGCGCGTGCAAACAAGCAGAAGATGGCGCTGTAGCCGGTAATGACGAGGGACGATGATAATGATAATAATGAGGTTCTTCAACAGTTTCTTTCTAAATGACCTACAAAAGACGAGCCGATAAGTTCGATGATCCGTAAAAGAGAAGGCGATTTTCATTGTGTACGTGGATTAAAGACTCTCACTGCGATGCCTCGAGTCGATAAGATTTCCGTGTCGCATTCCCGTGCCTATACCATCGCCATATGATCCGGCCTCGTTCACTCGATATCTTGTGAAACAAACTGTAGCTTGATATAGACCAAGAGGGTGGAAAATGGCGCCGTTTGCGCATGCTCCAACGGCATTTCCCCTCGTGACGCGAGAACGCCGATTTTCAGGGATGACTTCAGTGCCTGTGTTCAGGCTGTGTGAGAAGACGAATCTTGTCGACGGATTCGGCATGAGGCTCATGAGCGCGCGTACATGCGTTACCTTTGTCAGCTGATTGTGTCCAGATATTTATGATGGTTCGACGCATACGTATCGTTTGGTCAGGAATGGTTTATCAATTATGTGAACGGTAAATAGCTCATATGTGAAATGGTTCTTGTGCTCGGGTTCCATGTTAGTTTGTGTTACATTTGCGAAAATAACGGGTGAATCGAATTTAATGATTATCTGACATTGTGCTATCCAGCTGCTTTCACGTTCTACCAGTTGATTACGATTTTTTTCCTGTGGTGTGACTTAACACGTTATAAAATCACGTTGAGTTATGTATGATAAGGAACATCACAGTTTTTAGACATATCGTGATTTTCACTAATCTAACCCTGGCAACGCCTCGATTACGATATGCTATGGATGGTAGAGGTATGATTGGCTTATTTGTCTATAGAAGTTGGATTGTTCATTCGTTAATTGTTATAAAACTGTATTTCAATTACTTCTACTTGTGTAGCATCGTCGAGTATCGATTTCATGTGTTTACCGTCTTCAGTCATTGTGGTATATTTTCACTTGAGAATTTAGAAGCAGTTTTGGTAATATGCGTCATTATTTACTATACCTCATTCATCCGCAAATTTTTGCGTAACATAATAGTTATATTCGTAATTTGATTGCACGTTGTTCATCATGTACATACATACTTAACGTGTTTAGTTTGTGACACTTGTTTTAGTTTTTCTAACACATGGATTCATTATTTTGAAATAAAAGTTTAATTTTTACTTAACACGTCAGACTTATTTTTATCATCGCATCAATATACGCATTTTAATTACGTTTACGATGCGCTCAGAAGTATGAAAATATATATATATCACCAGAATAACTTTTACGATCTGGCTTGAAAACCCACCAGTAAATGAACACCTCAAGAAACGTCTTCAGTGAATGGATACCACTGTTAAAATTACTATATATATAGACATAATTTACGTGATGCATCCATTTACTAAGGCACGTCACTGATGTAGTAGTTATTCTACTAGGCAAACTAACTGTGAAGAATAGTCCTGTGGCAAATCCTTATTTCGCGTTAATTGAAATTAATAGCTTGCTCTTTAAGTTAGGTAACAGAAACGTATCATGTACGCAGGTTACCTTGTCCATCGGTCACCTTAAATCCGTTGGAATTCTGTTATTATTATAATTTACCTTTAGCTACATCATGCTCGTCAAATTGTTTCTGCTGGCTGAATTGATATGGTTTAAGAATTTGATTGAATTATACAATTGAAACCATAATTATTATGGTTTCACGTATCACCTTAATACTGTTTACTATTGATATTTGCCTATAGAACGTTAACTAAACTCAGTCAGTGCCCTTAATTAATGTGCTATACATTATCTAGTGAATGTATGCAGGTATTGCTAATAAGTGCGTATTCAATATGCATCCGTATTGTGATGTTCGCAGATAGTAGAAAATGTTGAGCGTTGACGTTCGTTTATTTTATCATTTTTTTCCTATGATACACATTATTTCCTTTTGTTTTCTGCACAATGGTCTGATTCAGCTAAATTGACATTTTGTTATCTATATATTTGAAATGTGATACGAGAGGTCTAAGTATAGATTGTTATCAGAAATCAATATTTTGAAAGTTAATTAAACTGGTATCTTCATAGGATTGTCGTTTTATTTCCTTTTCGTGTGCAAGAGTGAGTCACCTAGATCCTATGACACTTAAAGGTTACTATGTGCAATGGCGTAAGTGCGGAAGTAGTAGGATATTTTTATCGAGAACTTAAATGTTATCATAGAGGCTTCCATCGTATGAGACTGCACACTGATATTGATATGTTGTGAAATAACATTTTTTGAACAGTTCTCGGGCAGATGTCTCATGACATTTTTATTCGAAATTTAATTAATAAGTGAAGAAGCTATAATCTCAATAAAATTAAAATACAGAAGAGTTACCTTTGAAAATTGTTTAAACTGAAATTCTTATTAGTTAATGAGTTTGAACTTTTAATCCTGATTTTTCTTGGCACTTAACAAAAATTTTAATCTTCATTATTTCAGGTTTGCAATACATTTCTGCATATCTATAGCTTCATTTATAAGGTTATTGGAACTTTGAAGAACTTTGGCCTTTCGATATTACAGTACGCTATTCAAACTCAATTTCGTAGTTAAATCTGAATTGCGTATGAGAACGTAATATTTACTTACATTCAGAATATAGAACTCCTATACGTACACATGTATAAAATTCGTGACGTATACTGACATATAGTAACGTAACTTTCGTATACTTTATACTCCCATAATGAAATTCCTAATTTGATTAAAGCAGGAAAGGTCAAAGTTAACACTTGTGGAGACAGTAGTTACACACACGGATAAAAATAAGGTTAGAATTTCGTGTACAAAAGGCTTGAAGCCTGAGTATTCAATCTCCGAATTTTATGACAGGTGAAAATACATGAAGATTACGGCAATTATTTATATATGAACGAAATAAGTAATCAAGTCATACTTAATCCATAAGTTAGTATATATCTGAGTCGCTATCATACACTATATACTCCATGTATTCCATCTATTCCATGATATACAGCGAAACTCCATTTTTCTCTGTGTACGAATGCAGGTGGATTCCGTCTACATATTTTTTTACAGTTATATCTATGTTCAAGCATGAATGTCTTCGACTAATAATTAAAATGAGTATCATTGAATAAACGAATGATTCAATTATTATTCCGTTTGAAGAAATATCACTTAGCTTGAGGCATACAGTTGCGATCGTGCTTTGTTAGCAAACTTATTACAGATTTGCTTCCATATATTTCATTATGTACATACAAGATTTAAGATGCGTTTATTCGAATCTGTTTCATGAAATTATAATTTGCAAGTTTTTATGTAATTACTAATTTTATACGTAAAACAATATCACGTATGTAACTATCGTGATCAAACTAACGAAATCATAGGAACGTAATTACGTCATCTTACTTAACAAATAAAAATGAAACAGTTCACTAATAATTTGAATGCTCGTGCATACAAAATTATTTTCAGTGCAAATATACATATATTGTATGCACGTGCATAAACTATAGTGTCAGTTTCGTTTCAATTCTATGTTTAACTTGGATCAGAGCATACCGAATACATATTTTTTTTTCACATCGATTCTTTCTTATAAAGTATGGTTAATTCCATTGTCATATTATGTTTAGCAAAAGTGTACAATGAAAGAAGAAGATTCGTTTGGCAAATTGAACAACAGTTTTGATATTATTTATATCTGAGAGCCATGTTGGTTATGACTCTAATGGGGAAGATGTCGCAACATTCAGTATTATCGTTCGTGATGATTTTTCGTGCGTGATACAATCAGTGAACAAACATGAGACACGAAAACGGTTAGAGGTTAGGTACTAACAACGAAGTACCTTACTACGGACTAGATGATGAAAATGAAGACGAAGAAGAAAGGGTGGAGAATCTAAGCAGAGGATGAGCGGATTCTTCAATTCTTTGAAGAGCCTCGCGTCAGGAGCCGCGAATGCAGCATCCAAGTATCAGGAGCAGGAAGGTAAAAATTGTAACCCAGACACGAGTATACGTATGTAGGAAGCAAAATTTCTGCTTTCTTTTAATTTTGGAAATTTTAATAAAAATATTTGTAGTTATTTACTCGATGATCATTCTGTGATTTAGCATGCCTATTATTCTTAGTAAGAAAAAGATTTTAATCTCATTCCATGATTTTTATGTTATACTTACACTGCCTGACTGAATTATTTGTATTGCATGCACACTTGGTTTAACTTTTTAAGGTAAATTGCGTTGTTCGGTTCGCAATGAACTGTTTATTGTTTGCTGGGAATATAGTCATAAGCGCTATAAATAATTTATGGATTCGTACCCTTCCGTTTTACCTGTAAGTTTTGCTTTTGGTCCACATCTCATTTCGAACTCTGTCGTTGCCAAATAGTAACGTTTATTGACATATGTATATCGACTTGCATCTACGAGAAGGTTAGTTTCGATCATTAAGAATTTTATTTCTAGTTTATATGCCCTCATTGCCACGCTTCGATTTGGACCTTCTTTTTCTTTTTAAGGGGGGGGGGGGGGGTAAGGTTAATTCGTACGAAAAAGGCATGTTTTTGTGAATTTTTTGTGACGACACAGTTAAAATCTGTTCATTAAAACCAATATTACATTAAAGT
>JARQSV010000262.1:323997-357396 GCA_030142285.1 Calameuta idolon | reverse complement strand
GTCTTTCAGCTTCCTGCTCTGCTCGGCTTATACGTATGGAGTCAGTTGATCGACATGTATAAAAATACTCGTAACTTTGTCAATTTTGCTCCAATCGACTTGAAACTTTGACACAATATTCTTAAGATATAATGCATTCAATTAAAAAAATAAAAAAAATTTTTTAATACCTTACCCCCCCCCCCTAACGTAATGAAAGTTCGTTTTTTTTTATTGCCGATACTAAATACGCTTTATAGCCTAGACAACAATAAATCCTCGTGGGCTATCTTGAACCTGACATTTGTGAAAGGCTCGTATTACCTGTTCATCCGTTTGCATTTATATTCGTCAAGCATTGCCTTTTTCTTTGCATATAAAATATCACTTACAAAGGTTCTACACTAAATTTAATAATTAGTATTGGATCTTCTGTTGACAACGGACAACAGGCTTACAGACTCAAAGGATCTGCTCTTGCTTCATTTAGTACTCCATTATTCATCTATCGAACAGCTTCATGAGCGGATATTTTCAGTTTGTACTTTCGATAATGGAAAAAAAACTCTTACACAACTATATCTTGTAACTTCATAGCTCTTATGCAGTATTTTAACGTCTTTACCATAAGTATTTTAGAACGTGTAGTCAGGTATTTTTTATATTTAACCTTTGTTCTTTTCTATTACGAATTTTTAGTTCTCATGTTTAAGCATTTTGCTTAGTAATTTTAATGATTAATCATTATTTGAGCTACTGCTTAGCTATTAGGATCTTCTGAGCATAAGGTTCGTAAGTACATGCTTATATGAAATAAGTTTCCATTACTTGCCATTTAGATAAGTATACGAGGCAATGGTAACGTGAATGTCATTGATGTTCAATTTAGTTTATACACCGTATCATAAACTTTAACATATTGTGGTCCTTTGATTAGTCTTCTCACAGTATCATAAATGTTTTTCGTTCAGATTGTACTGCTACGAGCAGTGATTATCGTTGACTTTATTCATTAAATTTTTACGATTATTTTTAAATCTACGTAGAACATGTATCATTTATTTATTATATAATTTATAAGATAATTTAACAATTTTTTTTTAAAGTAATGTTGATATGTACATACGGACGGATCGGGGATGTCTCGGCTGTTTTATAGTTGTACACTTCTTTTATTCATTCGATCAAATCAATGGACATTTGCAAAAACTTTCATAAGGTTGTTATAACATACGCAAGCATTAACTTGCAGCAAGTGATATGTAAGATGGGTATATTTGGTGAAGAAGAATAATTGGTTAGTCCAACGCAGGTTTACAAAATATAGATTTATTTTTATTTCAAAAACGCTCCTTGCGTGTCTCGCTCGTGCGAAGCGCAAACGGCAACTACTCCTCTTCCTTTGTTTTCGCCCCCTTCTACCCTTGGGCGCTCCCATGTCGTATTTCGGCGAAAAACGCCTCTCTCTCCCCACAGCCCGCCCGCACTTCGCTCGCTTGGCAACGCCACGATTTCCCGCTCAGGCAACATATAAACTAAAAGTCGTCCCAATAAAATTCGACACTACAGATATGCATATCGATATCATGTAAAATTTATGCGAAATAATTAGCAATGATTTACGAAATGAATTTGAAAATTTAGGGATTTATTTATACAATGAGAGCAACCTCAAATATTTTAATTAGCATTATATGTATATATTGATTAAGGTAAAATATGTATAGTGTTGGCTATGAGAGATGCTTCAACAAAAACTTTAAGGAGGTCACAATTTTCTTTTCGTCTTTCAGTAAATTTCTACTTTCTATTATTGTGTATTCTATTCATTTTGTATTTATAAAGATGTACCATTTGCATACGATGTTAAATTAATCACTATCCTGTAATAATGAATAAATAATAGAGCTACCATGAGAGCTTGCGTTATATTATTATTCTGCATGGTAATAATATTGCGCCGTTAATTGAATACGTCACCAGCTATTTCATAAAAGCTCATTAGCTATTTGTGAAATATTATTATAAATTGTTTTAGTGAATTTAATTAATTTCCAGAGCTCGCATTTTACACAATGTAATCAGTACTTGAAATTGGTACTTAGCGATCTACTCTGACAGTTTAATCTTTCACTTGTTTATATAATAAAAATAATGAAACGCGTGTGCGATTGCGCAATAAATCGTAGATTGGCAATAACGATTTCTACTGATGCTAAATATTTCTATTCTCAATGCATGTGTACCAAAAACCGACAGACGTCGGCAAAGTTCCGTGAAAAAGTTTCTATCTCAAAATTATAAAATCGTATGAAACGCTGCTAAAAGGAGAGTCAAATTTCATACTATCTCGTCTTAATCATTTTAAATGCTGTAATGGCGCAGAATGTATATATACCATATGGAGGCAATAGCGGACTCCAGTCTGTTTTCCGCCATGAGTTTTATTTAGTTGGTAGCTTGCAGAGGGCGCTGTTGAATTAATTATAATCTAACTCTAACGTATACATATGTAGTTCTCTGTAGAGCGAATGCCGTGGATGATCGTAAATTATTCCGATATTTTGTACATCTAAAAATATATTATCGGAACCGATTATCACTCTTCGATGGGATATTGACTATTAACGGAAATCTATAAATTTTAAAGATTCATCGATCGTTTTAATTTCCCGTTTAAAAAAGATTTTCTATATACATGGTGACGTTTAATTTTCAGATGAAGATACGAGGATGAAATTTAGCGTGGTCCCTCAGCCAGGAGAGAGTGGTTTTACGCAATGGCTAGATGCCATGAAAATGGTGGGTCGACTTCCGGGTGGCATACCGCCAGAATTCCGAAAAAGGGTAAGTAGTTTCAAGAAGGCGGATAACCATGGCAAAATAAAAAAAATCCGTTTGTCACGCAAAGTGTAAATGACAGTATTGACTTCGTATGGTTATTTTTTTTACTTTTTTCCTACACTATTTTTTTGGAAAACCCGCAGAATAAAATAATGGGAAATGTGTTATCTAAGCAATCGAAGGAGGATTTTACGATTGCTTACACATTGAATTTGGCTAATCGCCAGGGTACTATTGAACTGCCCCAGGATGCGCATCGTGAAGTCTCACGTTGTTATATAGCTATGTCAATAATGTTGAAGTCGCATGAATTTTCTGGCCTTACTGATTTACATAACCGTGATGTCATTCTTAGGGTTTCCCTTACAAAGTGAAGGAAATGAATTGTATTTTTTTACAGTTATGGCTGATACTGGCGGAACGCCACCTGGAGCAACGTGGAGTGGATTGGAGACAGGCTGAAAAGGTCTGTTTTAACGAGTGGAGTAATCCTGACGATGAGGAACTTGGCATACAAATTGTAAAGGTCGGTAAATTGTATGGCATTTTTTATTTTACGAGATACGATACTAAAATATTTTACTGTCCTGAAAGATATTATCAAATTTGAAGAAATTATTTGAAATTAGTTTTACGCATTCTTGTCAGGCTATTCTTGGAATTTTCATATATGGGATGACGTGGTTCGAAATTTTTAACTAAGAATCTAGATTCTTCAAATCTGTGGCTCTTTTGCAGTGAACAATGAGAATGGATGGATTGGTAAGCCGGCGTAGAAAATTGTCCATTAAATTGAACGGTCGAGTCACTCGAAAGAAATATATTCATTCACGTTGTTTTGTAACGAGACATTCGACCTCAGAGTATTTCATTAAAATTTTAATTCATCCAAGGAAATACGTGAAATCAGATATCGATTATATAGGTCCTCTTGTTCATACTATCCCTGGAAGCCTTCCAATAATCCTATTACCTTTGTGCACACTTGGCTCGCCATTCTTGGCCTTCTTGGTAACTTTCCCATAAACGGATATGGCAATTTCTACATAGTTATGCGCCTTCTGCTTTGCACGCATTATTTTCCACTTAATAGTCGGCTCCTTTAGTTTCGGGGTACTTTCGATAATTTTCTCATTTGATACTTGCAAGCTTGTTTTCAAATCAGCATAACTTTACAGTATAATATGCACTGCTCCTGTTACATAAATTTTAAATGTACGATTCGATTTTATGCTTCCACATGAAAATTACCAATTGTTTCTTTATAATGGAGCACTCTTCAGAGCTTCGATAGTACGAGACATATCAGAAAATCTCATTACTAGAGCTTCATTTAATATGATGTTGGAATTAATTTGTAAATCCGTACAACGCAAAAGTCCTGAGAACGTTCGTAGGACATATCTGGGACGTTTTTGGAATTTTTGGATAATGTCTAAATTTGTAGAAATTTATAGTAGTGGTATCAAAAAATTAGAAATTGATACAATGCTTCTTATGTAGGATCTACATAGGACTGGCTGCAGTCTATTTTGCGGCGCTGCTGGGAGAGATAATCAGGCTGTTCTACGTCGAGTACTTCTTGGCTTCGCTCGTTGGAACAAATCCGTGGGTTACTGCCAAGGCCTAAACGTCCTGGCCGCCCTGGTTCTGCAAGTAATGGACCGCGCTGAATCGTCTGCCGTTAAAGTCATGATCTACCTGATAGAGGGCGTCTTACCTGAGGGTTACTTTGCTGATAATCTACGTGGTCTCTCCGTGGACATGGCAGTATTTCGTGATCTTCTTCGTATGAGGTTGCCAAAGTTATCACGACACCTGGAAGCTTTACAGAGTGATGCAAAGGATAAGGCAACTGGTAAATAAGATAAACCCTTTTTATGATATCAGAAAAGAGGGATAATACTTCATGTTATATATTTACTCTTTAATATATTTTTTTATCACGATATATGATATCGCATATTGGACTCATAACGAAAATCTCACATCAGTAATATATTTCTAAAAGTATCTATCCAATTAGTTACCAACTGCCATAAGGTTATCTCATAATGTAGTATAGCCTACTACCTTTTTAAATTCACCTTGGTGGAACCACTTGAGCAAGTATAGTATCCAGATGTTTAACGAGTGGGTGTGATCGTGCAATTCATTTTATTCGCTCACCTTTACAACGAGGGTGCTTGGTATAATTGTATATTTTTTCCCAGGTAGCAGTTACGAGCCACCTTTGACGAACGTGTTTACAATGCAATGGTTTCTCACCCTTTTCTGCCACTGTTTACCCCACGAGGCAGTGCTTCGAGTTTGGGACTTGATATTTCTGGAAGGAGATGAAGTCTTGCTGAGAACTGCTCTCTCCATTTGGGAAGGACTGGCCGAGTATGTAACTTCGATCTACATACTGTCTGCTATTATTAATTGATCACGTTTCTAATTACGAATTTTTATTTCCAGCCGGATCATGACTGTCACTTCCGCTGATGAATTTTACAGCATTATGGGCGTTCTCACGAGAGAGATGCTGGAATTTACTGATACGAACAATCTCGTAAAGGTAGGATATGGTGTCAGTTCTGTATTAATATTATCAAGGTATGATGTCAGATATAACTTAAAATAGAAGAAAATAAGACATGAATGCCTTTGAAGTCGTTCGTTATTTGTCGAAATTTATTGGCTAAGGAAAATATATTTTATAGCGAAAATTCTTATTTTCTTTCTCATACGTATTTATCGAATGGTATATCGGAGTATGATTGCATATACTACTATGACAACAGTATGTGTTACATTGGAGGAACCGAGAGTGTACGAGAATTTTAATCTGCCAAAATTTACGATATAGTACAATTTTTATCGACTTTTAGATTATTAATATTTATTCAATGATTTTCTAGGCTATAGTCAGTACGGGACCGTTGTCAGGACTGTCTAACCTTAGAGAAAAACACCGATATAATATTACACCGTGGGCACGAAGATTGAGCGATGATGATGAAACTGACACAGACGAGGAAGAAAGGTTAGCAGTAGCTGCAGCCATGTTTGGCTTGCAACGATCTAAAAAAGGTATATATTTTTATTAATATATTTTGCATACATTTCAAGGACATTTCTAAATTTTCAGATTTATCGGATTAGATTATTTAAAGCAAAATGATAATGGAGTTTGCTATATTGTTAGTCAATATTTGTCTTCATAATAGTACGAATAAATAGATCTATAGGATGTTACTTATGTTAGTAGGTAGGTTCGCATAGCTTACAATAAGATAAGCTGAATTTAATAAGTTTAATTTTAAATTACTTGTTTATTAATACACGAGTAGGCACACGGGGTGTCTGGTATACCCCAATTCAATGCATTTTAAATGACTAATAAAATGGCGCGACCAGTCTCGAGTTAATAGTAATACGTGCACAGAAAATATGAGTCGTGAAATCGTTTTACAGTAGCTCCTCTTTCGTGCTTGCCTCCAGGCGAACAGACAAGAAATAATTAAAAATAAATTAATACAAGCATTAAATCGTTGCGTGTATCGCAACTAAATTATTTTTTTTTAATTTCAGCTAACATCTTTATAAAGTACGCGATAGAATTTACATAATGTTTATTACATTGCAGATCGTGCTTCCTCATCTATAGGATCGTTACAGGCAGTGGTAACTTCCGGCGGTGATAGAGAAAGATTAGCACTGGACATCAGTACACTGAAGCAACAATACGCAAAACTACGAGAGCGTCAACGTCAAGCGCACATAATACTTTCCGGTAATAGCACTTATGGGGGTTTTGTCAATGAGAAGAAAATTATCAAAGAAAACCTCAAAGTCGATTCTTCAGATTCGAGTCATATTTAAAAACCCAATTTAAATGAAATTAAAAGTAAAAATTAATAACACTTTTTAATAGCTGCCTGTGCGAGACAGTCCATGGTGCCTACACCGACATCCCACGCAATGAATCATCTTCTGGTAGGAAAGAGCGCCCTGGTCAGTGGTAAAAATCGTCAACTGGGTCCTCCACCTGGTGCAATACCTCCGAAGCCAAAGCACATGAGCACCCTTAATAGTCCAAGAAGTCAGAATCGAAAGGACAAGCAGGGTGTGACTTTGCACTGGAGAGACACAAAGAAGCGGAAAGAGAGCAAGGATGAACCACCGGGTAGGAACATGTTATTTTATCATCAGAGGTATTTAGTGAATGCTGCATTTCCTGAATGTCAAACGATGTACAATCTGCGTAAACGAATCATTCTTAGGTGTTTTAGAAAAATTTGCCATACATTTATTGATGAGCTGAGAATCGACCATTTCACTGAGACCAATAAAGCCATCGGGGATGTCATATGGAATTTTTTCGCGTCCGTGTTATCCTTGTGACCCTTACAGCACACGTCTTATCTTATTATCCTTTCGCGTTTAAAGTATTTCTTCGTTATTTATATTTCAATGATCCTACAATATATTCAGTGGCTTTTAAATATTTTGTCTGTAAACAACTAATCTCAGTACTAACATTGTCTTGTACTAAAAGTAATTCCTCTGAGACGAAGAACAACATGTTCTTTATAAGTCTTGCGGTCCTGTAAATACTTATCTTGCATTATAATTCACAGAAGAAACTGGTTATTACGTTCACTTCATTGCACTGTGCTTAAATGAATCCTATCGTTAATGTAGTTCAATTAGACTTTTGCGATCACTCCGATCATCTTCATCGAATTTTTGTTCATCGCTATAATCTGTAGTGTCGTAACTTGCAAGCAGCTTTAGCTTTTTGAATGCGAAATTAAGATTTTAGTAAATTAGTAACCTATGGATAATAATCGTAATCCTTTTTCCTTATACCACAACACAGGACCGGCCATGCAATAGAAATCATTTTTTTACCTTAATGTAATTAATTCGAATTTCTTTAATTTCTAATCCAGTCCATAACATTTGTTGCATTGTTCTCTATAAACACATTATAGTAAATATCATTAATAAGGTACAATCCGTAAGCTGATTTCATGAAGATTTCAGCAATGTCCTTTACCATCAGTAGCTCTCAGTTAACAAGGAATCCCCATAAGATCTATAGCCCCGTTGATAAAGTTGTTATCTTGCCTTCTGCTGGCAATGGCACTATTGAACCCACGTAGTTAGCTCCATCGATGCTTACAGCCCAGTTTCTCGATGGATAAATTTTTGCACTCTTAACTCGACCACCTGTTCAGTACCAACAGGTAGAAGTATTGACGCAGGTGTGGCACACGGGGTCAACATTCGTGTCTGTTCATCTCGTCCACAATTGCGATTGGTAGGGATGCTTCTGTCAAAACGTGTGTGCTTCGTATTTCACGAACATTGTGATTAAATACACGCATCAGATTAGCTCCGTGGTTTTCGTTGTTGTTAAATTTCTTCTATTTTAAGTGGTGCATGTCGTCCAACTTAAACAATGAGTTGGTTGGTGAATCAGACAGGCAGACAGGCACAGCCGAACCATGTTCTGGAGTTTATCGATCTGTTTTCATTTCGCAGATGCTGCTGAGGCTATTACGTCGTTAGCGGTATCCCCCGAGGAAATGCACCTGAGCGTGTTATCCCCGAAACGTGGCAGTATTGACAGTGACAGTGACAGTACGTCAACGGAACTCTGTGATGAACCCGATAGACTGAGTGATGTTGACAGCGAGGAGCCAACTTCAACATCTGATTGCTACGTTATGGCAACGGATGATGAGAAGAGTCCTCGTGCTGGAAATTCGCCGGGTTCCACAAATCCACTTTCTCGATATTTTACGGAGGATAAGTGTACGGCAAAGGTCTTTGAAGAATTAAAGTTTGAGGAGGATACGAAGTTTCCTGGGTCAGAAGATCATGCCGACGGCTCATCAGAGATTAAAGGAAATTCTGTTGCTGAGATTATCGATCAAATTCGAGAATTGTCAGTTGATAATGAGGCTAACGCCAGCAGCTCTCATTCCAATTATAAATCTATGAATGACGTAACGGTGCATGACTTTCGGATGGATGAAGAGTTTAAAAGTGATTCTGAAAAACCAAAAGAAGCAGCTATGAATATTACCTTCTTCATCGCCAGGGATAGTGAGTCTGAGACGGAGAACAGAGACGTAAATGAAAAGTTAGGGATACTGGATAAATACAAGTTTTTAAATGTAACTGATAGTATGAATGTACCTAACGTCGGAACTACGATAGAAGATAGTGATGTTCCGCTTTCAGGTGCATTTATGACGGTTAAAGAAGAAAGTGTAGTTTCTGATATTATTGATAAAGACCCTCTCACGGTTGATGTTGGTTCCTTTGACGATCGGAATTCTGATCGATTTGATGGTGCAAGAAATATTGAATACGATAAGAGCTCTGAAACATTTTTTGAAACCGCTAATCCCACGGCTAATTCGGATTTTGATAAGAAGGTAGTATCAAATTTACAAGTCCAACGTTTTGACAGCTTGCTAGATTACAATAGTAGTACAATCGAATCAAAGGATTCGAGCACTGTCGATTCCTCTGTAAAGGATAAACTCGATTCCGTACCCATAAGATTGTCGCTTTATCCTAAATCATACGTTGTCGGACATCTTCCAATTTCTCCGATAACCGTAGATCAAAAGTTTAATAAAGTAACGGAAGTTGTACAGCCTGCAGATGATTTCGTGTTAACTAATATTAGAGAAGAATTACCAACTAATGCGCTAGAGGGCAGTAGCACCTTTAACACTGGAAAAGACAGTACATCCTTGATTACGAACAGTAAGATTTCCAATCAATCTGGAAAGCCGTATTACGATAGTAAACATAGTCCCAAAACACCGGAAAGTAGTCAATCCTGCAGTTCAGGGGAAACGATGGGTCCTGATTCAAAAACCTCAAGTCTTGCGGCAAGTCCCAGAACGCCATATAAATCAGAATCTCATGAATTTCGTGTCGAGAAGTCTGGCTGCTCTTCAGTAAGTTCCGAGTCGAAGACATTGACTCACCATTCAATTGATTCCAACGATATGAGTATTCGTGTTCGATTGGAGCCAAAGAAGGCTTCCCTTGAAAAGTCGACTCCATCAACACCGATGAGTAGCGATTCATTGAAGAACAAATCAGAGATGAGTTCGAAGTTCATAGTGAGCAGCTCAAGTGACTCATGCAGTCCTGAAAGAAAGAAGTCCTCCGAAAGGTCATTCAGTTCGGAACTCCAATCGCCGATAAGCGCCAATTCCATAAAATACACGACGAGCTACAAGGGCGCTCAGGATAATTTATCAGACTCCTCTATTGATTTGTGCTCGGCGACTTCACCATTCTATCCGATTGCTCATCCCAATCACAAGACTCCTTCTCCTTACAGCGTCTCTAAGCAGAAGAGCAGTACAGACAGCACAGAAACTTCACCAGAGCAAAAATCTACGGGCTCAAAGGATTCTGTGAAATTGTCAAAGCACAGATCAGGGGAAAAGGGCATCGAATCTTCCATGGCTGGTGGGGATGCTGAGTTGATTTTCAAGGAGAACGACGACTACTTCAGGACTCGCGAGGGTTCGTTGTGCAAAGAGGATTTCGACTCGGTGCTATTGTCGTCTAGACTGAAATTGAAAAGCGACAAGAATGTCGATAGTATCTTTGATCAAGAGCACAGCGAGAATTATAATCGCAAGAGAAGAAAGTTCAGTGACGAAGAGTCTGAGCTTTTCGACAGATTTCCAGAGAAGGATACAGTGTCACCATTACCGCGAGATACATCAAATATTCGCAGTCTTTTTGGAGATAAAGGAAGAGGAAGAAGCTTCCCCGAAGGCAGCCGGTCTGATAAAGAATACAGCTATGGCGGGAAAGAATATTTGAAATCGTTTGAACGTAGCAGCAGTAGTTTAGACAAGAGGTTTGCAGATCTAAAATTGTCCACATCCGCAAATGAATTCGATACCAGTGTCGCCAAGAAACGTTGCAGTGACATCCTCGAGGACCTGCGACACCTGGAGGCGAAGAATTCAGCAGACGGGACGGGCGAGACAGGCTTACTGACCAAGAAAACTAGTTATATTATGGAAGACTTGAAGAGTTTGGAAGCGAGACGTCAGGATACTTTTAGTGATTCCGTTAGCGGATTTTCAAAGGGCCGACTGGCTGACCTCAATGTAAATATTATAGACGATGCAAGAAAGTCATATGTGGTACAGCCGAAGATCCATATAGATGAGAGTAGCGGCAGTATTTTGCAGAGTTTGACAAGGAGCAAAGGTGCCAATGAGATTGATGACGATCGTGAATCAAAGCTGGGTGTATGGACGAAAGTAAAGCCTCGCAAGAAGAGCGACAACGGTCGTAGAAGCAGCGACAGAGCCTTAAAGATAATACAGGAGAACTCGGCGATCCTTCACAAAATTCTCACCTGCCAGGCAAAAAAGCGTTTACCAGATCTTGAGGAGATATCCAAAGAGATAACGATCAGTCCAATAAACGAAGAAATATCGAAGATATTCAGCCCGATCCTTGAGAAGATCGGGCTTAACGAGCATGAGATAAATGAAGAATTGGCGCGAATAAATTTCAAGGACTTTGATCAAATGACAGCGACAAGCGGTTCGGAATTCGATGCAAAGATCAATGACGAATTATCGAAATTATCTCTTATAGATGATACCGAAGAAATTGATAATCTAGTTGCAGACGAGATACTTTCTCGAGACTATTTAGACACCAGGGAGGCTCTGATCGATCGTCAAATAAACGAAGAACTTTCGAAATTACTCGCGAATTACGAAGAGTGTTCGCCGGCGACTATTAGCTGTCGTGAAAAAGGCTCGTCCAGCCAGAATGCAAGCGAAGTGGAAGGGCTAGATCTTTCCAGCATATCGACCAATGTCTTTTCTCATAAGTCATCCAACGATTCAATAGAGACGAAGAGTGAATCAGGATCGGTACAAGAGATTAACGTTAAAACGGATAAATTTTATCAGTACACAGAAAATGTATTACCATACACACCAACGAAATATAATTTACGTGATATTCCATCAAAAAGCGATATTGACATTTACCAAGAGTTGGAAAAACTTGATAAAATATCATCCGCTCAAATTGTACCGACCGCATCTACTGTCATTTCTCCAAAAGCATTGTCGCCACCGTTTTCAACCGATTGTCCTCCATATGCTGATGTTAAATCGTCGGCTTTAGATTATTCGGTCAGATCTGAAAAACCATTCGATTCGTCGCCGTTGAAGAGTCCTTACGAAAGTTATAAACCATACGATTTCAAGTCCAGAATATCACCTAGAAAAACACCAAGCAATCCATACTCCGTACGTTCCTATGATAAATCAGCATTTGAAATTGCCGATCAAAAACCGATTTCATTGTCGCGAAATTATGATCTACCGTCATCAAGGTCGATTTTATCGAAGGAGACGTTAGAATTTCGCGTACGTTACGACGGCGAACCGAGCCAACAGATACACGAGGATGACCTGACCTTAAGGCCTTATCAGACAGATTTGGTGGAGCTTGATAAGGGAGCTTCCTATTATGAGAATAAACCAGTCACACCAACGAGTTACATTCCTAAGGAGGAATTACCTATAGATTCAGGTATTCCCATGAAAATGGAGTGCGAGAAATACATTTATGATAAATTAGATTCGATTCCCAGGAGCTACGAGACGATTAGTTCGAAAGAACTTTTCTACGTCAAGATACCGGAATTCGAGAGACAGTCTTATATGTTTCCGCTGACAGAACACACCACGGATTATGGAAATTTAAACGTACGAAGACGAGAGTCCCATTCTTTGTCGCCGAATCATCAGTTTGCCGATAGAAAATTAACGTTACCTATGGATCCCCGTATTTCTACGTTGTCGCCCAGTCTCGAGGACGCGACGAAACGTCCAGTTTCGCATCCAGAATTTCCGGACAAGTTGAATCTCTCAAAATTTACTGATCTACCATTGGAGGAATCAAGTGGTAGTAGAAAATCATCCTTGAGTCTTGGCAATGTAGGACATGTCAGTAGAATGCCTACCCAAGCCTACGACACGTCGCCCAGTATGAAAACGCAATTTAGCCCTTTCCCTGTCAGCAGAAATACGGTTAGAAAACCCAAGGAATTGGGACTCAAATTGGGCCTTTATTCACCTACCAGTTCCGGTGTTGGTCCTTTAAAGCGGTCATAGCGTTCTTTAAACTTTAACAATAAGATGGATGAGTTGGCCGAATAACGTTTAGCTCTCTTAGGTGAAGCGTCGGTTATTATTTTACGTTCATATTGTTTCTAGCGACTAAAATAAACGTCGCTCATCCTTCCAACTAAAGTTACACGGATAACTCGTACTTGTATACATACATATTCGTGTAATAAATTAAACTCGTACACGTTATAATATTTTACGTATACTGTAATGGAACATTTAAACTCTTATTAGGGTTAACAAAGTGGGCCTAAACTATATTGTTACTGAATGCGCTATCCTCATCGGTCTGTTGTAATGGTTTCTAATGATGTAATTAGATATGTATAAATGAGAATCCTCGCGGTGTCTGCGTGGCGCGAAATTCAAAAGTATAAGCTCGTGTGATGCAGATCCTGCTCGCAGGATGCAATCGTGGCTCGATGGCTTGAAAGTGCATAGAATATATTTAAGGCAATGTATAACTTTATTTTGGATTATAGGATGAATGACGATAAGTGTTTATCAATGAAAGTGGAACTTGTGGAATGAAATATTACTTTAAAGATAAGTAATTTATGAATAATGATCTGTGTACCTACCTGTGTATAAGATCCGAGGAGAGGCCTATTTTCGTTGATTCTGTATTGCCAAAATTACCTGATCCCAGTCCCTTAATCCAATGGCGTCAATTGGTAGCTTCGAGTCAGTAATTAAGAACTGCGCAAACTATTGTCTGTGAATAATGATAAAGCACTGAAGAATTCTTATCAATTTCGGCGATTTCAGACCGATTCACAGAAATATCTTTTAGAGGACACAAATTCTAGGGACTTTAGGTGTAGAAAGTATTTATACAGGTGCTTTAGCAGGAAATAGTATAACTAGGATATATACTTTTGAGGCTAACAATCATAATTATCAATTGCATCTTATTGCAACGTGTCTTTGACATTTCGTTGTATCTATTTCTTTGTTGACCTCAATTACAGTGTTAATGTGTTGATTATTTTTCTTATAGTGCAGCAATCTTGTTAAATTTTTTTTTGACAATACACTTTCAGTTTTAAATTAAAATATATGCATATTTCTGCGATTTAACAACCTCTTTTCGAAGCATTAAGCAAAAAGAAACTTTAACGACTTTTAGGTTCACTTTGTTGAACTATTTTTTGAGCATATTATTGACAATATACGTACACTTACAATTACCGTGTCGATCACTAATTTTCATCACCGTTATGATATTGGAAATTATCATAATCTGGGGTGACACGCGGTTGTAGGACGTTCGATACTGTTATGAAAATAATAAGATGGGAAAAACTTGAAAATGAGTGTCTCTAGTTTCAACGGATTTAAGATCTGACAAATCATGAAAGGATATGTAGAATTTTTGCGCAGGACGAATATATTCTGTTTTCTCGGCTGAATGAATGGATATGTAAAATTGTTGAAGGGCGCTTAATTTGTGAGGTTTCTGTACATACGTAGTCACCGGCGCGAATCACATCCCGACATAAGACTGTATATTTGAAAATCATAATATTGTAAGAAATTAAAAGAAAAAGATACACAATAAAGATATTGACACGTATAACGTTTGTGTAGCCTAATTATTTTTTCTTAATTATTATTATTTATTAATATTCCATTATTCTGTTACGAAATCAGCAAATCACTTTAGTACATTGATACATTTCAATGTGATAAGAAAATAATTTTCTTTATATTACTAAGGTATAACACTATTTGTAGGAATGAACATTATTTACCATCCCACTATAATTGACATTTATTAAAAAGATATGCCTTCTTGAACATACATCAAGAAAGACGTATAAAACAACTTTTGACGTAGGATATCAGTAATATTTTATTTTAATGGAATAACGTAATTTTTCAATTTTCTTGAAAAAAGTATTATTAATCCATAAAAGCGGATTTTATTCGATTGCTTCAGTCAATCCTTTACCTTTCAGCTTGCTATATCCATTAATAACTTCCTTACAGAACAGAATCGTCATATAGATAAAAATCATCTTCGTAGTTCCGATTCTCCTGAAGTATTGTCTTTACGTGAGCTGTTCTCTCATGGGAAATAACGTTGAAGAGATATAACTCGATTGCATCCGTCTGCCTTTCGAAAATCCATAAGGTAAATTATGTCGCGTACACAATATTAAATATAATTAATAAATCGGCAAGCAGATAAAAGCTATGAAATAACGTGTGATCTCGCAAAAGTTATAACTTCCTAGATTAACCTGCACTGATGACCTGAAGAAATTTAATCAAGTTTCACGTTCCGACCTTTTCATATATACCACTTCACTTACCTGCCTTATTCCCTTCGGTATGGTAAACTAGACAAGAGTTCGCCAAATATATTCAGACGAATCTCTTAAATCCGCCGGCGCATTCCTTGCCGGCGCGTATTTCATTTTGACACGATGTACATGAAGAACGAAGAAAAATAGCAAGTTTTATTAAGAAAACTTAATCCCCACGAATATTTGCCTGATATTGTATGTTAGTATCCTAAATTTTCATGAATGTTGATTGAACATTTCTATAATAAAAATACGATTCTACAAATAGAAATTAAAAGGAACATTAAAGATTGAAATTAGAAGGGTCAAGTTTTTTCTCTTGAAATCTTCAAGCCCTTATTTCATGTAATTAGACAAGAGGTTTTGCTAATTGTGAACAAACCCCACACAGCAGATGCTTGTCTTATTGGATTTGAATAAAAACTAAGGATATATCCTTAGTTTTATATATAGATAGATAGTAGAGTGTGGGGCAATTGAAAAAGGAGGGACAGGGACTTAGAGGGTTGGTGAGGTTTTGGGGTTGCGGAGGGGTGAGGAAGAAGCCATTTCTGAATTGAAGACGTTTGACCTCGGGTGCTGGGTATAGCTATAAAGTTATCTCAAACAATCAAGTAAGAACAGTCCCCGCTACCAAGAGAAAATTTAATCAAAGTTTCGTAGTTAAACGATATATATATATATATATATATATAATAGGTATATATATATAGTATATATATTTGCTTAAAGTATTTTCTAAATCAGCCGTCCAAAGAGAACATGATCTGGCGAGAGCGGAAGCGAATCGGACACGCAACTTCTTATTAGAGCTCATATCTCGTAATCTATGAATCGGTTCGATTTCTGACGTTAGAGCGTCTGGAAACGGATGAACTTTTACCTTTATTAAAGAAGCCATTTTACGGTATACAGGGTTTCTCGAAATTAACAGTCGTGCTGGATACGGAATGTCTGATGCATGTGATGTAACGAGAGCGATTTTCGTTACATTTAAAAGTGCTAGATGTTTAAATGAGATCCAATCGAAGTTTGTCAATGGTAGCATCCTTTTCGTATGCTTTTACTTTTTATTGGGAACGACGAGATTGAAGCTAACCACAGATGACTTCTAGGTAATAGCGGGAGCAGACCACGACATTCTTTGAGAAAAATTATGGAGTAAAAAAAAAGTTACGAAATCGTATTTTGGATTTTACCGCAAGTAGTTCAATGCTTTTTTATGGACAAGACATGTGAAATAAGCATAGAAATGACTAAACAACCTAATGTAACCTACCGCGAGTGTTTTTTTTCTCGATTAACTTTAACTTACGTTTATACATATAGTCGAAATATTTTGGAATATATGAAATTCACAAGAGGATAGGGTCACCATGTTTAAGTGCAACATGGATCATTGTAAATGGGGGTTACCATTCTATCTCATTCGCTGAGCTTGTTCAGTGGACTGAGTTCAACTTATGGCCGCAACATGGTCTCCTCGGACCTCTCGACGAGAAATCAAGATTCCCCTTAGGGTACGCTACCGTTGAACAATGGCAATGGCCTTTCATGTGGCGAATTTGCATCTTTCTTATTTCCTGCAGCTTTCTTATTACTTATAATTAGTTCGAGTTTCCATATTCTTTGACTTCTTCTATTAACCCCTTCTTAAGGCTTTTTAATCTGCGTCTTATAACTTAGAGATTATTTCGTCATATCTCCAATCAAACTCCTTGATTCCCTAAAGATCCATAGCTCCATGTGTGCAAAGGCTAAGACTTACGAAAATAGCCAGAGTTCATGTTCCTCTATTTATGCTTCATATATTTTTTACATTTTTTTTCCTAATTCTTTTTCGCATTGGTGCTTCTTGTAAGATGCCTCCGGTCTTTACTGTATCTTCGCTCGCTTTCTCACAAGACCTTTTCTACCTCTTCATACCTCTTTTTTTCTCTCCCATTCCGACTCTTTCGTTCCTATCTTCATCCACCTTATTCTTATTTCGTCTTTTCTAAGGGTTCATTCCAAATTGTAAGTTACATTGCCAACTAAAGGCCGTGTAAAAATAAACGTTACTAGGTAAAAGGCCGGATTAAGGTAACCTGGCGACCAGCCAATAGAATTAAAAGATCCAATAAATGGTGCCTCGCATGCGACCATAGAGTTCCTTCCCGTAAGAGGACGTTCCTATCAAGTAAGAGTCCACTGAATTTGGAACTGGTTTCGAATAATGACTTTCCTTAGTCCCATGTATACACTACGTCGGTACATGAGGCTGATACAGTGACATTAGTGATACTATCGCTACGGCAGGGTTGTTTGTAGACTTCTTATAAATGCATTCAGAGACCTTTGTTCTCTCTCATACTAATAGTTAAAACTATAGTACGCCCAGAGCAAGTTTACGAACGACGTACTTTATGGTCTTTTTATATACCACAAGTTGATCCACGTAGTTTTATTATTTTCTTTTTCTTTATCAAGCAAGCACCGTTTACGTGAATTATTAGCGTTTCTTAATATAATACAATGTCTCCCATCCACTTCTCGAAACTAGGACAGCTTTTAGCTTTCGTATCAAATTAGAAGATTGTATGGCAGCCCTAACGCAGCATTAACAAGGCAATACCCATTGTTCCGATAAGAAGTCGGAGGTACTCGCAGTCGACACTGCTCCTGGACTCGGCACTCCGTTTATACCCGTTTACTTTATTTAATTACCCACCTATTTCAAGGAAGCATCCTAGGTATATATACTGGGAACATAGGATAATTTCAAGTCGGTAAAAGCATTTCGAAGACAGGAATAAAGACGCTCCTCGTTTCGCCATATAATCGAATTAAAAGCTGCGCGAGCAATTTAACAATTAGAGAATTAAACGACCGATCCTAAATTTTCGACAGATCGATTAGTATCCAATTACATTATACGATTTGAGTGAGTATGTCGCCAAAAGTCATTTGGATCCTCATATGAATTCTACTAAGGCCCGCAATATTAGCAATTTGTTCTTCCAGTAGAAGCAGGAGTACCTGACCGGCGGCGGAGTGAACGCATTAAAATTCCATTCCCGTGGAAGCGTCCTTTACTGGGTATAACTCTCTGTTCCTCTCTCTCTCTCTCTCTCTCCCTCTCTTTTTCTCTCCTGTTCCCCTCCTCTCCTATCTCTCTCCTCGTCACTCTGAAAGCGAGAGATGAGTCTGAGTGTTATAAACTGAGGCCCGGAAGGCAAAGTGAGTGAACATGAGGACCGGGAAGTTCGCAGGTAGGTAGGTAAGGATGGCAAGGAAGGTAGGGCAGTGACTTAGGACGTCGCGACCGACTAGTTATGGAGATCACGTGACAGTCCTTGCATCCTTAATCAGAGTTATGCACTTTTCTTCGGTGCACTCGACTCCTCGGCACCGCTTCCCGTGCATAATCTCAGGATATTCGTGCATTAATTCTTCATCGGTGTAATACCGCCTCATGGTACCATGTACGAGCTATTCTTGCACATAACCATGAAGCATACATTACAAGTCAATAGAACGTACTATTGAGATTCGGGTTTGCCATCTCCTCTACTCTTAATGTTCTTAACTCAACTGTCTCCGTGAAGTCCTCCCGCACTCAAGTGAGTGCTCTCTATCGTGAATGTCTAATATGCTAATATTAGGGCCTGTCGTAATTAGATATACTTCGAAGTACTCTACCGTTCGAGAGTGTCCTATGTGTCAAAGATAATTTTCGCCTTTTATCAGTATTATACGATGGAGACAGATACCTAGAGTAGTTTGGTGACTAAGTGATCATAATAGGTTAGGTGTAGTTGTACATTATGTCTAATGTATTAGAAATAGAGGTTACGGTACATGGCTAATATAAGGATTAATTTGAATGACGCTACATATGTGTAATATATGTATATCTTGTATGTATCGTATCTATATCGCAGGATAGCTACAGGGACGATTTTGAATACGTATTGATACTTACCGAGGTTGTCGGTACATATCGGGTCAACTACCATAATTATTTATACGCGACAGTGCGTTCGAGGACTATAAAGGGACACTCACATCGAATTTTCCAAATTTTTCTACCGTCACGCACGTTCGTGCTGTTGTGGCCCACATATTTTTTCGCTTCATTAAAATGGCAATATTACACGGCTCAAGATATATTTAAAAGAATATATATTCGTTTGCCATTATGAATACACCTTTATCGTACGTAGTCCTCACTATATATGTATATTGGACATTTATATATACATACATATATATATATGTGACCATACACATGTCGTATGTGAGTAACGAATCCTCTTTCTGGCTGGTCTGCTTTTTATTTTTCTCCGTCTGGTTTGCGCCTGGTTCCAACGCATTCTAATCCTGAATAGGAGCAAATTGGAGGGCACTACGGGGACTACGCGTTCACTGAACGTACGTCTACTATACGATCTAACAGTCTAACCCCTTTCTCTCCCAGTGCTTTTCCTCTTTCTCTTGGTCCTCCCTCAACTCCTCCGAGGAACTCAATCTCCATCCATTTCCATTTACAGAACTACATTGAAAGGAGCGTGGGCTTTTCAAGGTGTACACGAAGCTTAGATCGAGATGTAGATGGTCCATCCTATGAGTGTAATCCGAGCCAATCCTATACCTATTGGAATGGCGCTTTATACCCTTCGCCAACGAAAAGCCGATTCCTCGGTTAGCGATATCGCATTTCCGGAGAGGTCCGACTTTTTGGCGTGTCACGAACCTTTGAAATCCATTGCTCAAAAGGGATGCTGCTGTCTATATGGTTCATTTTACCTTTCATACCAGAATACCAATTCCGTTAGACTCTTAACAACAACTACCCATTTCCCGCTATTAGATCATCAATTTTTACCTATCAGCTTCTTTGATTTATCAAAGCTCTGTATAGGATGATTAAGAATGAATGCAAAGGCACTAAAAAAGTAATCGGCCGGAATGGATGAAAATGGATAATTATAAAAAATTCGATTTAGTATTTTTTTTGTTCGTGTACTTCTAGCTCAATCGTATCAACTTCCGGGATGCATGTGAATTACAGAGTCGAAGAAAAATATTCGATAGAGATTTCTGCTTATTGTCTCCTCCTAAAAATCATAGCTATTCAAGTATTAATCTCTCTATTTTACTCAAGTGGACCAACACGCGTATTTTGTGCGTAACATAGAGCAACTATAAAGCAAGTTGCGTTGAAGAGATTTTTGAAGAAAGATCCAGAAATGGAAGAAAGATGGAGACAGAACGAAGTACGAAGAGAAAAGGAAAATAAAAAAATTAAGATTTTGTTTGTCTCTTTATGAAGAAGACTGCGGACTGTTATTGGGGTAAACCCAATGGCCACAGATGCAGGATACAACGATACAGATATAACGATTCACAGATAAGGTTTGTACCAAGCTACAAGAAGATATATGTGTAAATGCCTGGATTAAGCACTGTCAGATGTTACGTTCGCAGACGCAGAAAATCGGAAACGGGAGCCAGGCTAAAAACGCGATCACCTCTAACCAAGTCGACCTTTGCGGAATCACACGGGAGTAACGACCGACCGAAGGCGGGGAGATCATCAAGAGATCAAAAATTATGCTTACAACCTCAATCGCGTCCCGCCTACTTGCCGAAACTCGGGGCAGATTAGACGTAAGGAATCGGTAGCAAACCCCGTTACCCGTCGATCAGCGCGCAAAGTGTCCTAAGAAGAAGTGATTAGAAGTTACCAGGTGACTTTAGGTGCACCCGATACGACAAATGGAGTAGCACAAGCGATTGCAGACGGACGTGACTGCTCCCCCAGAGAGCGCAGTAAGGGATACCGACGCCAATCCACGACACGTGACCGCTCAAACCTGACAGTGATACCAAAGTGATATCACGAAGAAACTATAGCACAGCGGAAGACATGGAGAAAATAGTTAATACAAAGAAAGAGAGAGAGAGGCGAGAAAGGAGTAGCGCAGGTAAGGAAAGGTCGCACATGACCAGGAGAACGGGTCTGGGAAGAATGAAAGCACTGAGCCGATACACCCTGTATATCAGGCAGTTCCCCCTCCACCTTCTGCGGGTACCGATCGACGAACGCTGCTTTCGAGAATTGTCGTCAATGTTCGGCATTCGATCATGTTTACGGTAGGCATTGATGTAGCGGTCATTAGAGTGATATTAAATTACACATTTTATTTATTATACATATATATGTATATTCTTTATACACATATACATATATGTATATGTATATTCATTAGTAACCATTATACTATATTTTAGCTTCGTGTAGTCCCGCGCGTCTATTTACTGATAATTTTATAGATTTATACTGTACTGTACTTTTGTTTTGTCACTATACGTTTCTATAATTGCTGAATAGAGTGTTACACATCGAAAACTTCTTGTTTATAAATTACCGATTGCAGAGCCTGATCCCATTCGACTCTGTGAATTCCAATGCATCCCTGAAGTGATTAGCAGTAAGTGAAAAAAAAAATTATGTCGAGCACTTATAACAGTGTGGCGAATTACCGACAGGTCTTACTTGCTCCATCGTAATGAATTCTGGCAATAGATCGCGTAAATATCGTTTTCCCCCTCCCGGCGCTGCGTAGTCATATTCATTGAAAGATATCCTGGCTCGTCCCTTTTGACTAACAACCGTCTAAGGTGACACGTGTGTCAATTCGACGAGCCAGGTATCTATTAATCCACGCTAATATTATATTCGTTATCATAAAATTTAATCTTATCCGCGTTTTATATTCAATCACCAGGCAACAGGGCCAAGGAATGCGATTATCCAAAGAATAAGAAGTTATATTAAATTATTCTCAAAAGAAGAGCCACGTATGCAGCGAGCGTACCATTATATTGACGACGCTAAATGGGCAATCCTGACTGTAATTCACAACTGACGACCGCCATGTTGGATCTCGTACACGAAGTATATCAACTAAGATAAGCTTTTAAATTATATAAATTGTAGGGACATATTTTTCTTTTCTTTGTAAAACATGTACCATATTATGTCAGAATGAGTGTGAATGAATGCGAACTCGTATAGAAGTAATAACCTTGTCGATTTGTCTTCATTCGAGAGTAACAGTTTAGGTAGTCATTAATTTATGGACTGATGTTTTTATTTTTCATTGTTAAATATTATTGACTCTAATTTATTTCGGGCCTTTATTAAAAGAATTCATTACAACAGTCTATTTCATGCATTCCGGCCGATTAGTTTTCTGATAGGTAACTATACATTGATTTTGCTATTTTATATCAAACTACGGACTACTCAAATATTTTTTCTTAACTTTATATTTCGATTACCTTCTCATGAAAATGCTATATACTCAAATATCAAATTTATATGCTTGCGGGTCGAGTGATCAATGATGGGCAGTGTACGTTGTCAAGAATTTATTTGGGTTGCCATTGTAGCGGGATTATCGCGATTCTTTGATCCAGGAACCGAACGAAGTTTATATCCGTTACGTGCTTCGAAAAATTAAAATATAAACTTCTTCTCGCGTTGTGTATAATTTTTCATATACGATATTCGGCAAGGATGATTGATACGTACACGCGAAAGCGTTTAGTATCTGCGGGCTTATGTGCATGTCTGCAAGCACAAGCGGACATGCAGGTAAACATTCGTGAATAACGTGGGCTTTGTTGGAAACTTTGAAGGATTGCTTTTTAATTACATTACGTCACGTTATTTTCCGATACCTAATTCGCGACCAGCATCGTCGCTGATGGATAATGGCAATATGCATCGTGTACCGTAACATTTGCCTATATATAACGTAATTCGATGATGTAATGAAATATTAAAAATGGCTGTAATTTCGTACGAAGAATCTTTACGCTTGACTTTTTTTTCCCCCAATTCGAATGAATTTTATAAATCGATTCGTAAAGCCATTCAAAACCTTTTCACAGAGTAGTCGTACACCTTCGGACTTTGCATGGTAATCGAAGAGAAGTTTGCATGGCGGTCTTTCAAATTGAAGAAAGATATTTTCTCAATAGATATGCAAAAGTTTACAGAGACTCCAAACAAGTTTGCAATATCTACAGTTTTACTTCACTCCAGCAGCACTCAAAAGAACGAATTTTTATTCGATTCGTTTCGATCGCGAAGATCCGCTGTTGGTCGGGATGGGAAGTTCAATTAAATAAATTGCTTGACGTAGCAAAAAGGCACGCTTCTCCGTGTATCGAATTAAGATCGGTTACCATAAATTGTTCGGGTAGGTACGTGTTACAAGGTTGGCAGATATGTAGCAGGTACTAGGTGCTCACGTACTCTGGATCTAGATGGCATAAATACATATACTATATCTTAGTAGCCTATCTACGAACAATGCGTAGATAAAGGCAGACCAGCAATATGTATTCCCACAGTATCAGTAAAAATAATAGAAAAATTTTTCAAATAATTCCGTCTCCCTGCATTCGCGAGGAATATTGGTAATTGCATTTCCGAAAGAATACGTAAAATATCCTTACGTCATACTGAAAATAAAGTTTCTCCAATTTCCGAGAATTCCCATCGAAAACATTTCCAAAGTACTCGTTCACTTTTATCGTAATCTCTATATACAGCGAGATCGTAATGTCTGCACAGTTCGCGCGTCGTTCTCTAAAAGACTTAACCCTCAACCATTAATTATATTCTGTCCCAGTATAAAGTATATATTTCGCACGAGATATCCGTGCCCATAAGATAAAGCCTGCAGTCGTATACGCGGTATAATTCTCCTTGGGAAGACCTGAAATGGCGAATGTATCTCGTTCGCAGATATATAATACGTGGGTATTCTCACTTGTGAATGATACGTATAGTATATATCTACGTCTTATACGTACATAACATACACGTTATCCATGTACACACATGGACGAGAAGTACCAGTTAGATACGCGTTACGATGATTCACAGCGAAACTCTATCTGATGCTGTGCTTTATTGTGCATTTATGTCGGCCCTTTTGTATCCAACCCCTCTACGATTTAAAGGGTCTGATTTCTGATAGCGTAGCCACTAGTTTCCTTTAACCAGCCAACTATTCCTTATAGAGGCTAGATTTTCACTTGGATCGTTAATGACTTTAAACTTGAACAAATCGATGTCCTGTGACCTGTAAAGGCTGCAACGTACAATAGCCCGGATCGTAAGAGTTCGTTGGACATCGATTCAAAAACGGATTTTGCTAGTAGTATCAAATGCTTAGAAATTTTCGGAAAATTCCTATTGGCCTTCACTGTTCTGTTAAGTAAATTTTATACATTTAAATGATATCCATAGGTATAAATATATGTGTGTGTATATATAGATGCATACTGAGCAGAGTACATTTGATGTTGACCGTGTGTAAATGCCATAGGTATTTAAATGCATGCGGCCTAACATAAACCAAGAGTCCTTTGCTGGGATGGTTTCTGATCATTCTACAGTGGTGCCTATTCCGTTTTACGAGTATTAACATAACTTGTTCTCATAACCATGTGTGATTATCCGGCCCATGCGGTATGCATGCATAGGTAAGTGTGCATAGTGGCTTATTGTTCAAGGGTCCCATGAGGAGGATGGGTCCCGTGGGCGCTGTTACGTACAAAGAGTTTGTATATATGTATATATATATATATATATAGTGTATATATAATGTATATATTTAGATCTATACGTATAGTACGCATGCCTTGTGATTTTTTGCCATTCGGACAGAGGCGGAGGCGGCCGAGTTATAACCGTGACTTTGGATTATCTTGAGGACAGAATGTAAGACATGCTCGCTATGTTATGTTGCGTTCTTGTAAATTATTATAGGACACGCGACATGGGGGACTTGGACGAATCTCATATTCTTTCTTTATATTTATGCACGCTCGACTAGAATAATCCTGTAACGGAAATGAGATGTTTTTAATGAATTATTTAATCGCGAGTCATGCATAAGATTCATTTTCAGAACAATAAAATAATATCAATATATATCAACGTAAATTTATACAAAGGGGGTAACTGTTTAAAAGGTTATGACAAGTTCGATACAACAAATGCAAATTTGTTTAAAGTTTTGTAGAATAAAATAATTTTGTTTCTAATTTTTCATAATTTTTAATACAATAAACATTGCTTAATCGTTTGAACTTCTAGTAATTATATTAAATATACAGCTTTGAGTAACTGACGGCTTGTGAGGTAAGCTGTGAACGAGAAGAAGGAAAAACAGGGGTTAGGATTAATTATGAAATGTACCAAATATTATACAATGGTGAACTGTTTGAATTGTTGGATTTAATTAATATAGCAAAAAAATATATACATTTATAAATTGTAATTGTCACCGAAAGCAGATTTGGAGAGCTTCTTGGAAAAATTAAATTCACAATTCAAACTCGACAGTTGACAAGGCTAGTGATAATCTGTGTAATCAATGAAAGATAGTCAATCTGTAAAGCTCATTCGTATTTAGTTCACGTTATACAAGAACAAAAGTCTTTGGTCCTTCGTTAAGTTTATTTTGCCATGAAAATATATTTGTATATGGCAAATCTTGTT
The DNA here is from genome assembly GCA_030142285.1 of Calameuta idolon. Taxonomy (NCBI): domain Eukaryota; kingdom Metazoa; phylum Arthropoda; class Insecta; order Hymenoptera; family Cephidae; genus Calameuta; species Calameuta idolon. The sequence continues at coordinate 331,489 of JARQSV010000262.1, read as the reverse complement.
TTCGTGTATCTATTGAGCTAGAGCAGTTTACAATGTTTCTGCTGATATGACAGTAAATTCGTATGTTTGGATTACACAAGCGTTAATTAAACTTTAACCAAAGTTAACGACTGTGTGTTCACGTGATAACAAACGCTTGCTTTGGAAATGTTTCCACATTCTGGCAGCAATATGTAGTACATACATATAAAGGTATGTGATACGAACGTGGAACCTTTCGCAGTAGTTTAGTTGGCAGTCGTAGATAGATAGTCGAAATACGTTATCGTACGAATTTAAATCAATTTTACGAGCCGTTGCAGTATAGTTACAGAGTGTCTTTTTGGTTACGTATGCATATAAATATCATGAAGGAGCTTTTTGGGTAATGCTTTGACAATGCATGATCGCTATTGAAATAATGAATGATTTATATTTTTCGAAAGATGCAATCTGCCAGTTGAATACTTGCTTTATTTGAATTTATCCTTTTTGTTTGATAACGTAATTTTAGTTTCACTATTACATGCTGTCTGTGGTCGATATCGACGATGTCGTGGGCTCCGATTTTACGAATTTAGTACGTGCTTAATTCATATTCTGGAGTGTGCGGCCATCTTATTGGAAGGAGGAATATTATTATTAGAGCCAGCATTGCAGTCGTCGAAGTTTCAATTAAGCTCTTGGTAACACGTTTCTACATCAGGCGAAACCAAGTTCGCCCATTATTGTTACATACAAGGATACAAACATTAGGCGGTGCTTTAGATTTAATGAATTTGTAATTCATTTATGAGAATTTAATACACGGAGCGGAGTATGTAGTTTTACAATATTAAATAAAGATATGAAATCCATATGTCTCTATAAATGTGAGCTACTTCATTTGATTATTATCAATTTGACAATCGTAGTATGGCTATCGTGTTATCAGTCAATACAATAGCATATTTCATAAATAATATAAGTATTTCATAGAAATATAGAGGGTAGCAATGAAAAAAAAATTTATTTTTAATAGTCAAGTATACTGGAATAGAGAAATTTCTTTATAGCCACCTTGTATGTTCAATATTTTATATGATTATTTATTTACTTTCTTACACGAGTATGAGTATTATTTAATTTATATCTTCTTATGAGGATATAGGACAAATTTATTGTAAATTATAATTCAATAATAGACAATACAAATCATTGTACCATATTATTATAGATATTGCATTGCGAGTAGACGTATTTTAAAAATTTGTAATCGAATATCAGAATAGAATAAAGCCTGCGGGATTCGTTGTGCATGTCAGTGATAGATTGAATTGTCGTCAACAGAGTTTCTAATCAATTTGAGCGCACTGTATCCTTACGGAATACAAGCTAAAGTAATGCATGGAGAAAATCCTGAACGACAAACATTTTGTTAACTTAAAAAAATTATTCATAATACACCTTTATAATTGAATATAAAATATAATGCAGCAATGCAAGTTGTAATTAATTTTTGACAATCGTCACAGCAATCATTCAGTAGATCTGAATATATGAGCTTGCTATGAATTTGATATTGAACGAATTGGTATAAAATTACCTGATATTTCGATTCAATTGATTTGGTGAATTTTATTTAAACACCAGGAATACAATTTTCAGAAGCATTCGTGTCTTACATCTAAACTCTTAAGCATAACATTAAATCCTTCGTTACGCCTAGCGATCCAATTTATATTTCAAATTATGTATTTTGGGCGTATTCGCTTTTTCAGGGGGCGGACAAATAAGTAACCAGGCTGTATTATGTTTCTGGTAATCTTAACAGAAAGAATAAGTTACAAAATTAGCAGCGACGCAGCGGAAAGGGGTGGGAGTGGTGGCAAGAAGACAGAGAACCTGGAATGGGATTCGTTTAAAGTCCAAGTGTACACGAATTAATTGAGGAGGGCTGAGACAACGAGTCACTGCTAACGAACGACCTGGGACGAAAGAGTTCCCTAAGGATAAGCTATAAGGACACAGCCCGCGTAAAACTGCGAAGAAAAAACCATGCGCTTCATCTGAATAGGCTCTACTATTTTCAAAGCATTTTGTGAATCTTGAATTTTTTGTTTTCCATATTTTCTTCGATATAAACAATTATCTTAATAGCTATAGGTATTAGTTTTATAAAATTCAATTCTTTTAAATACGACCATGTAAAACTCGTGTAGTTATCTGTATTCAGAAATGCACAAAAAAATTTGACAAATTGTTGAACCTGTCTGATTGAAATTTTTAGAAAAATTCATGTACCGATAAACGATCCAATAATATCTGAATACGTCCAATATTTTTTATTCGAAAAAATGACATCTGGTGGAAATTTATTTTATACGAGTACCTGACTTTTCAGTGACACAGAATTGTCTTGTGTTGACTTTAGTTGACTTAATATGAAAATATCGATTTGCAACAATGCAATATAAAATTATTCGTTCATCATTCAAATAACACGGAATAAGTAAATGGAATTTTTGTAAATATGAAAATTTGTGAATCGTTTTTTGCATGCGATTCATAGAACTTTATTCCACAGTGGTATTAATCTTGTTATGGATTGGTCACTTGGTTGATCTCATCGAATTACAATGTTGGTACTACCTCATACGTCAATATCTAAATGAAATATCTATATCCAATCAAAGTTTTGCAATACGTTTTCCAACTCGAGAACCAACTTCCTAATGCATAACTCATACGCGAGTTCATCGATATTTCCTTGCTTGACGAATTACTCAACTTGAATCTACTAACTGGGTTCTCCGATAAGGGCTGAGAGTAAATGAGTTCATTGGCATTTTTTTTCCGTTCGGTGCGGTGAACCCTTTCTGTAGGTTGTGCATAGCAACTTTACCCACAAGGGATGGTTCGTGTTAACAACTTTATCGCCTACTGAATAGAAAGGGAGTTCCCAAAGCCACGGTATAAAGCTTAATTATGCTTTGTACCTACACATATTACAACACAAGTGGTGAATATACTTCATACGATTATTCTTCAACGATACTCAACGAACCCATACAGATTGGCTGGTTAGATGATAATTACTTTTCAATTTGCAAATAAGATACGATATAAATTATTTTGTCAGTTCATGCTTATTAAATTTATTTCTTCTTCTATACGGTATTATATTGTAACATACCGAAATCTTAATCGGGCCTAAAGCACAAACTTGGGTGCGAACAGTTAAAAACAGCTAATACTGCTGTAAACGGTTTCAATTTTTATATGCGGTTTAAAAAAAAGAGTTAAATTAATTAAAAATCAAATTTGATTAAATATTAAACTCGTAATATGTATATTAACTATCTGACTGACACGTGAGCAATAGGTTGTCCAGTGTGTTTTGGCCTAAATTGACGCGCTGTTGCGCATGTGCCAATCATGTGGTTAAGATGATATTTAAGGTATGGATTATTCTAAAGCTAAAATATTGTGTATCGATATTTTAAAACTTGAACAATTTGAACGATAGAATTAGATACGCTGCGTTAGTAATTATGATAAGGTTGTACACGTAACTCGGAGCGTCTGCAACACCCGCCTATCCCGCTCAAGAACCTCTACCCAGTCTAATATAATAACGTCTTTAATGAGTTTTCTGACAACTCACGCGCCTCAAGCAGCGCCCCTGGGTTCTCGACTACTAATATCATAATGTTCTTAGTCTATTGTGACGAGAGTTATTATGGTATTTGCTTAAGAAAGTGCAAAGTCTCCGAAGAACTTGCACTGTACCCATTTACGAAGTGCTTGACTTTTCTTGAAGTTTCGCAGATTCAGGCTCACCGTATTGTCAGTATGCGTGCCCCATTTAAAGCGATTATGAAACCTCACTTGTCCTTTCTTAAAACAATACAGCCAGTAACTTTTGTCAGGTTTAGGAATTCTTATAAATTTATGCCGCACCGCCTACTACGGAGATAATTATACTAGGCGTGCAAAATAATAACGGAATATTTCAATATAAATGAATGAATTGGATCTTCAACAAAGCCGTTGACGCTGTAAAATATTGTTTGGTAATTAGAAATAATTCAGGATTTATACTTGACTCTTGTCACTTTATAGGCCGATTTGTTTTCGTCGATCCCAGGGTGCATCGAGTTTCTAATGTTCAAATTTGGCGCCGTGTATTAAAATTTCGCGCTGACGTATACCAGAAAACCGAATTTAGTTTTAAAAGGCGTATTTTATTACCGCAATTAAACGTACTCTTTACGTATATCGTCAGCTTTGCTTCTAAGAAGTTTCAATTCCAGAGCAAAATAGGTTTTCCACTTTCACCGAAAATAAGACAAACCCATTACCAGGGCGAATGGGCTGTTTGAACACAATGGAGTAGAATGGTTGCCGTGTTGAACGGAGTTTATAGGATTGTTGCCGCTTGGTGTCTTCCACGAATTGTCACAAATACACACGTGAGCCTTATGAAATTGCTTTTGTGCGTTTAGATTATTTAATAGTACGAAAGAATCTTTTTATATTTTTATCAATTTTTATCCTTTTCATCGAAATTTAACGAGAGCTTTCATAATATTATGGACATTTCGCTCATCCAAGAAAGGATTCTTTGAAAACTTTTTTTTAATAGTAACTTCAAGTAGTTTATGAAAGAATTTTCAATCAAAAAGATATAAATTAAAAATTGTAAGTTTAAATAAAAATTCCAATTTCTGATAATCATGATTATTTCAGTAGAAGATAATAATTGAAGTAAGTGTAATTATCTATCATGAACACTGAGCCTCTTTAGATTTAAAAAGTCATTTACCTTAAGCACCACAATAATGCCTGTAACGGTAAACGTGTACGCCGTACTTTAGCTTGACGTAATTTCGTAAACCAATAAGTATAAAATTACATGTCTCGGAAATGTAACAAGAAATTCAATTTACCAAAGGTCTGAGATCTGATGTGTATGTGGGAAGATTCGCAAAGTTTTTTTATGACGCCTGCAAAACGCTTACCAGAGATACGTAAGTTCGTGAGGATAGGAAGGGAAGAATGAATCGAAGCAGTTTCGGAATTCAATGGCTGAACATCCTCGCACGTAAAATTTTTTAATGTTTTAATTTTTGAAATATAATATAGATTGGTTTTAAAATACTGTATCTTTCCACGAGCAGAATTTAATTCCATAAATCTTATAATACCAAATTTGTAAATCCTGTAGGAAAGACAAGACGATTACACGAAAGTCGAGTGATGAAATACAATTTTCAATTAAGAAAATCTCACCGATTTCATCCTGGAGGAACAGTCTCCTGAAATATCCCATTAGCAAAACGAGCTACTTCAGTGAGCAGATCTTAATTAGTTAATTAGTTTGGGCGAACACGTGGAAATTGAAATTGTGCAATTATTTCGTTCGGCCTCTCGGGCAGGGACAGTTTATGTAGATAAAATAAGAAATAAGGGTAGAGTCATTTAATCTCATCAATTAAGTTTGTCACCAGTGTCAAATCAGAATAATGGCGAATACTATTCAAGACCGTCATAATATTTTCAAAATCGTATTTCTCGGTTTAATCAAATGAAATTTCAATTTGAATATAATAAAACGAAGACTTACAATTATACAAATATAATGTCGCAAATCAAATCAGTGCACGGCCCAAGTCCAAAATTAAGTACAATAAGATTTTTTCTAGGATTGATAAATCTTCGTATTTCCTTCGTTCTCGAATACTTTTCAACCTGGCCGGCTTCGTATCTTCCCGTTATACTATTTCCCATTGCTATCTTTCATATGGGCAGAAAGAGGTTCCCATCTTTTTTTTTTACTCTTTACCTTCTCCTATTCCGTTTCCTATTATACCTCACAATTCCCGAGAGCTCGGATTATAGAATTGTAGATAAAATGGTTTTCTCCTCATTACTGAAGGCGGAATCAGGTATCTTCGCGGTTCTCATATCTCATCTCTTTTGTGGAAGAAGCTTAAGAGAGATAGTAAGGCTTTCGAAATGCACCAAGGGCTGTGGGTATTAGCGGAGATAAATGTTCGATGTTCGACGGATATGGTCGAACGAAGAAGTAGTATTATAGATAAAAGAGACTCTTGTTAAATATATAGCTCACCTGAATAGGACGCGTTATTAAGGATAAGTATCTAGTACATGCATTTACATTTAAGTACGTCATTAATACTTAAAAGAAGTTCTTGTAAAGTCAAGATCTTGCGTGAAAGAAATATTTTTCATATTATACATGTAGATAAGAATAGCAGGTACTTCAGAAAACTATACACATACTCCTATACTACGTTTCTAATAATAATGGAAACGTGATCCTTCTTTCATCTGATTAAGCGAAAACGTCTATAAAAGAGATATCATACGGAGTAAAAGGTATAACAAATATTTGCACTGATAAGAAGTAAGTACCTCCTTCGCGTCAAGAAGATGTAACTTCTTTATGTTTTTCTTATATTTTTCAATAGCCTTCATGCATATATATACAGGGTGTTCGTTATGAAACGCACTGTAGTAGCACCGTTGCATTCCTTGTCAAACTCTGAGTAATACGTGTATTTTCATTTTTTATTTCATATATCAAAATTTCGAGATAATCAAGGTTGAAGATGCGGTAATGCGACCAATCAGAACGCGTTTAAACGGAGCGTAGATGACGTCGCGAGCCAGCCCGCAAGGCCTGCTTACACTAGGCCAATAACACTAAGAGTATCGTCGTAGTGTCCCTGTTTATCTGCATGGAATTGAGTGAAATACAATCGCTCGCTGTAATCTAAGTGAGTTTCAGAAGGTACCCTTTATTTCTTATAATGTCTATTCCTTTAATCTGACAAGATAGTTGTATTATTTACCCTTTATTTAATTAAAGCAAATAATCCCAAAAACATATATTCTGTATATGAACATACATAATTTGAATTAGTAATAAAATGTGCAACTACGCAAATAATAGAAACTCCTGCCAGTATGGTGCGTTGCCTGATGCACTTGGCGCAAGACTCGACCAACTCTCTTTATGACAATTATTTTGAAACAGTAATTTACATCTGAAATGAGTTTAAGAAATGCGTTAATACATGCCCGTCAAACATCGATTCTGGTTCATTATTAACTGTTAATCACAATGGATGAAAGAATCTAGCAAATGTCCTCAAAGTAACCGACAAGCTGGAAGCATCGTCCCCAAAGTAGCCAGTGGCTAAGAAGATTGTCCCCAAAATGATCACTTCTTTGATTCACTTTTCGTATTCTCATCAAGATTAAGGAACGTAACAAATCCGTTAAGAGATTATTACATCTTCTTAATTGTTCCTTTAGCTAGACCTTGCATTACATCCTATTCAAAAACTTTTTATAGGTTTCTTCCGCACATATAGTCGGTCTACGAGTTCAATGTGTTTTTTTGACAGTTCGCGAACAATTCAATGCTTAACAAATGACACGTGGATTTCTATAAAAATTCAAGAATGTATGCTAAAATAGAAATAATAATATATAATTAATC
>JARQSV010000262.1:282190-301246 GCA_030142285.1 Calameuta idolon | reverse complement strand
TAGTAAAGAATATTTTAGATTATTTATATGTTTGTTCTTTTGTTTTTGGTATAAATATATATATATGTTTCAATTATTTAAAAGGGTAATTTTTTACAACTTTAGAGTTTTCATGGTCTTAAGAAAAAAAGTCTGTCAACTATCTATTTTACAAGAGAATAGATGTCGGCTTCCTCTGAATAGGTAATTGTCTTTCAATAGCCTCTTGAAGGGATTTGCATGAATTATCTTAGAAGACAATCGTCCATTAGCGACACTAAGATATCCACGGCACTAAGTATTCCCCACTTTCAGGTACGAAAGGGTCGATTAAATTGAGACTATCCAATTTTATCCAAACTCGGTACGTCCCCAATACTGTTAGTATAATCTTAGCGTCAAATGTATTTCCGCGAAAAACGCTTTGAAAATACTCGCTCAGCATTGAGGAAGACCAGGGCAATGCAGTAATGAATGATTCCATGAAAATTGCTTCAATCGATCCGATTCTTGTAGTGTGTTATCATGCAACCTCAAATTAGCAAGAAGACTCGATCTTTTCAAGATCCCATTAACAAAGTAGATACCAGTTCTGCACTAGCTCTTAGATTAATATCCCTAATGATTATTGGTAGTTCATCCTTCCACGTAAATCAGACGCTGCCAGTATATATGTACGTACGAGTAATAGTATTCTAGCAAGTTGGCAGGAAGTAAATAAACACTCAATGGCATACAAAACCGAAAGAAAGTTCTTTATCACTGCTTCTTATTCCTTCATAAGCGCGAAACCGATCAGTCCAAAAAACAACTGCAAAGGCATTCTGGTTTATTGTTCTCCAGACAATAGGATGACAACAGATATATAAACGTGAATGCACGTAGCGCCTTCGATATTCAATGAACTCCACGATCCACTCGAAGCATTTCTACTTCCACATCCAATTCCACCTCCACGTCCGCTCCTGGAGTTAACCCAGCTTGCAGCATGTTTCCGGAAATGAGAGTCTCACTTCGTCCGGTAAACGTCCCTAGTATGCTGGAAAAGAAATAAGAACACGAAAATTATAAAGGCGCGCGAGTAAATGTCAGGCTGATTCTGCGAGTGGCAGTATTAACTTTAATTCGCAGGAAGTATAGAAAATCGGGTGCTGCCTTGACGTGTGCTGCAGCGTCAAGACGTGTCTGGAGATAGCGCGTACAAGTAGCAAAATAAAGGAGAGACCCTGTTGCAATTTATTTCCTATTACTTAGACGATGGTCTTCGGTCCTTGGTGAGTTGAGGCGAGTTGAAGCGAGTCGAGCTAGTTCAACTAGGCCAGGGATTCCAGCGTGGCTGCTAAAACGGGATGAAGACGAAGAGGAAGTACGGTAAGTGAGGCTACGGGATATATGTACGTGCCTGCAGGTTGGCTATAACCATGTAGGTCGAAGGTAGTACCAGCGAGATCCAAGGTAATGCTGAATCTGAACGAGGTGGAAAAGCCAAGTGGTAGGAGAGCCAAGAGAGTTAGACGAATTAAGAGGGCAGTGGAGACAGACACGGACATGTCAGAGTAATGAATCATTCCCTAGACGCGTTACCTTGGCCAGAACCTATATTACGGATATACTCATCCTATAAAGTCCTGATTCCAATTCATCCTACGATTGTAACCCTGATACTGATTACACTCTGTTATATCCTTATGCTAGGTTATTCTAACAATTACGTTTTTTTTATTTATCATTATTTTTACCATAATATTGTTGCTCGGTGAAGACTCAGCTTAGGAATTATATGTCTATAGTAAAAGGTTGTACAACATCTTTATTAACAACTGACTATGCTTAGAGCGAACAATTTTGTTATTACACATTTTATGTAGATTTAGATATACATATAAGGATCTACAATGATCGTGTTTCAGGGAGTATATTTTGTCATAAGACAATTCGCGTTAATGATTCGAATGTGAAATATCATTCGACAGTTTAAAGAAGTGACAATTTTTGAGTCCAATGTTATTTTGTGACTGTTGCCACACTGCAAATCTAATTGTATTGTTTGAACACATGTTAAAGGTATTGTATTTGAATAGATACTTGAGCAGCATTATTAAACTTTACGTATTGGACTACGTTAATCTAATACCTTTGAAGTGTGTTCAAATAACACTCTAAAATGTATGTTATTAAATGACACTCCTTAGATTTGTAATGTAATAATGTTGTTTCCATCAGAACTTTATCCTGTTGTTTACGACGCCTTATGAGTCATGTAATACAAGTAATGGTTATACTATTTTATACGCTGAGGGTTTATGTTTTAGTAGTTTATGCAAGACATTTTCAGAGAAATAACGAAGAACGTGTTATGCAGATTTGAACGAAACATATATAGACATAATAAAATACACGGTTCAATTTATTTTTGTGTTCGTTGCAATTTTATATGCAGCATCTTAATCTACGACGAATCATATATATAAGTTAAACCCGAAAGATGTTCTCCAAGGGCTGCGTAACTTTCCAATAGTATCGGCAGCGCTGCTAGCACCAGCAGTACACTGTGATAGGCAGTGGTAATTCCATGGGATCAACGGGTCACAAAAACGCTAAAGATTTTCTCGTTTCGCGGGTAAAGAAACTTTAGCAAAGTTCTCGCTTCTATCCCAAGGTAGTAGGCATTTTCTTCTGCTTAACTTGCAAGATCGCTCCCGTGGTAGCAAATGCCATTCGCTCCACGACATTGTTGACTATTTTATACATTGCGAATGGCTACGACGTGGACGTTTCTAAAGATGGTGGCTCTTACAGGGAACCAGAGAATTTCGATGTTATAACTCTTTGCGGACAAAGTTCAAGATATTCCCGACAAAATGCATTTGCTTTTCAAGTATTACAATCGCAGAGTTAAATTGTCTGTTGCAGAATTTGCATAAGAATAAAAAAAATACTTGTACAAAATTCCTAGAGTGTCGTAAACCCACAATCATTGTATTATCTTTAAATCCAACAAACTTAGGGGATCCTTTCTAATCCATGTTATATGACAATCTAAAAGTATAATTTCAAATTCATATTTCGCAATGCTAAATGCATTAGATAATATCGCCCTTTCCAATCTGTCGTGCCTAAAGGTAAATCATTTTGGCCAGATATTTATTTTACTCGAGGAAGCAATTGATTAAACACGAATGAATTAATATTCGATTCAATAATTTCACATTTCACTGTATATAGTTACGTTGCGTGTTCCTTGGTATTTGAATACTCAAAATTATTATGGTTGTTAAGAATATTTTTATCTCACTTACAATTAGCCAATTTATTATATATTGTAAGCTCAGCGACTACTATAGCGTATTCACGTAGGCTGAATACGTGCATTGTCACAGTTATGCATTAAGCTTAATATATATGCATAGTCATTTCGAATATATTTAATACAATGTCAAATGTTCAAAGAGGTATTATTACGTAGCGTACGATCATTCGCGTCTACTGTGACAACATGATTATAGTTGAAAATGACACACACGATAACTTGTAATGAATTCAATTCAAGTATACTGTAATAACTGTACTATATGATCATACAGATATAGCTGCAATTAAACGTCATCGTTATTATATCATTTCGAGTGCACTTATAATGCAGTAAGATTAATGGGGCTGTTAACCCGGAAGTGGACACGTGACATATTCGAGATGAATAACCCGAAATCAATGCTTTTCTAATGAATAAAAAAATCGTGCAAACATTTCTAAAAATAACAAACTCAATTTTAATATAGTATTTGGATCTTAGCTTAACAAGCTCTGACTATCAGCATTGTTCGTTATGTCACTTATGTACGTATAGTTCATCCGCGAGGAAAATTAATTTTAGGGGGCCATCCGGCGTTCGCTTTTCAATGTAAAAGAGTCCCCTCACATTTGACTTATGGATTGACTATATGGTCTCACTGCTGTTTCGATTTTTTACGAAGGCTAAATACACGGTATACATTTGAGCAGTCCTCGTTAAAATCAGGTTTCCTATTGAAATTAAACAGTCTGATTGAATTAATGAAATTGGCCGTTTCCAAGAGTATTCTATTTCAAGTTTTAAATTTTGCAGGTATTACTATGTTTATGAAGATATATAGATATATGCTAGTTGGAAAAAATATAATTTTGTGACGTCAGAACAAACAGTTAGAAGTGTAACAATATGTATCGACAGAGAAATGGTATTCGTATTATTTCGTACACTTGACGAATGATGGCACCATGTTCGGTAGTTCCCCCTCCTAATGATTGTATATGCAAATAGGCTAAGAATGTCCAGTATTCGTCCCTTTCGTTCGTAAGCCGTCCATTTGAGGAAATCCCATCTAACACGTGGGAAATACGATCGCCATTTAGACAAATTTCTGGACAAATGGATTACTCCAGCATCTGACAAATCGGACTCCGATACAACTACAATACTGCGTATCGTATAAATTATTTAACTCTTATAATTTCATTTAAATAGTGTCTTGGATAATCTAATGAAACAATCGAACGAAAGACTGAATATTTTGTATGTGAATTGGTATGAATGGATATAGTATGTGTGTGAATTTGTGTGCACCGTTTTTATTTGATAAGCTTGACTCGATGATAAATCTTAGATAATAAGGATTCCTTGTTCAAAATAGATATAGAAATCTCTTCTCATAGATGAAGAATGAGTACTTCATAGTAGGTTCATCTTTATAAGTGACAATTAATATATATAAAGCTATAACACTTTAATATAATATCTGTTTCAGTTTTTTTTAAATATATATATTGTTTCTATCAGTTATTTCATTTCATAAAAAGTATATTATACAGAAGTTATTGGTAAAGTAGAAATGCTGCAGCTTACTGCCAGATAGTTGTGACAGCTGCTTGTATTCAAATACAGTCATGAGATCCTTTCTGAACCATTTTATCTGATAATCTAAAAGTAGATTTTTAAACACGATAAACTTTATTTCCATTTTTTGTCACAATGTACTTTGATGAATATCGCTGATACTCTCAGAGCATTTTATTCCGTGCGATATTTTTATGGGTATAATATTATTCGAAAGTGCATTTTTGTGCATGTCAACAGCGTAGATTTTCTGAAATTATTAAATGCAATGTTTGCTATTGGATGCGTGTAAACACGCATAACGAATTGTCATGGGGTGAAAGTTAAACGTTACTAATTGCTTGTGAATAATTATGGATCGATGCGAACATTGATTACTTTTCAGTTCGGTATGTTGATTCTCAATATAAATGTATTTGCGTGACATCGATAATTATTATTAACGGAAATGCTATTTGTTTGTACAGATATACATATGACAACAATCCACTAGCTGTCAGTATTCCAATTATTAATGTATTATCTATTGTTGTAAAAGGTGACGTAGTACTATAAATAACTTCTCAGTCACTATTTAGTATATTCTAGTTTTAGTGTATTCCAGCGAATCAAAATATGCTGGATATACGTCATTGAATGTAAATGCGAATACTATATTTATATAATAGTATCTATCAATGAGTTTCATAAAACATCGAATGCACCTTAGTAACATTCCGTAAAAATGACAGTTATTTCTATTTTGATATACAATTATACTATTTTCTAGCTAAAAGGTGACATGTATAACTATGTGGGTGTCCATTAAATGGACGGGCCTATAAAAATAAGTCATCGTGTTGTGTTGTACATTTTTGTTTGTCAATCTGACAGACAGCACTTTAATAGTATATGTAGGATAAAGTGTACATTAATAATACATTAATACATACATGTATTAGGGTACACCCTTCCGTGATTCGGTTTCCTTTGAGTCATACATAACCTATAGTCTGATCACCGTACGATTTGCGTGATGATCAGTTAGAATCGTTTATCACTATTTAATAAATTATTTAAAATAAATATAAAGAAACGAATAACCCTATTATTGTGGATTGGTTTTATAATACGTATATTTCAACAAATCAACTGCATTTACTACATTTCCAATTAACGTAAAAACTGAATAGACAATATCATTGATCGGATTTATTTGAAAAAAATCCAGTTTTTATAAATGGCCAGGAATATGAAGCTTTTATCTACAGTTTCTACTAATGCATTCCATTTATGAACATCAAAATTCGTACTCATATAAAAAGATACAAATTTTTAAAAATATTTACCGTCATAAACCATTACCTATTTGCGCATTGCTGTTTAGTAAACTAATAATTACTTTTTGCGATAATTGAAAAAAACCAGTCATGAATATCAAAGGCTCGAACACCTCTTCGCTCTGTTACCCACTTGAATTACGTCGCAAATGACCTTCTATTCGAATTTGGCTGAATGCCGTAAGCATAAAAAGACTTACGGAGAAATAAAAGCGAAGCAAAATCCATCGGTTGGTAAGAAATCTCAAGCAAAACGATACTAGTGTATCATTGCCCCAGGCTGAATAGCAGAAACCAATAAGGGGTCCAGAAATAGTAGATAGCTCTAAGTAGATTAGACTTGGACTGGCTCAGGTTTCCCATGCGGGGTGCATAAAATATTGAAACCACATTATATCCTTGCGCTCCTGCCTAGAATGTTAGATTGAAACACATTGCTTCCCCGATACCTCCGAAGTCAAATCCACGCCCGGAAAAAAGAACCAAATACTCCAGTAGTATTTCTCTGCCTTAAGTGTATTTCCGCAGATACTCCTTCTGAACGATTTGCATAATCAACCGACAGTCGAACGAGAGGGGTTTATCTACCACCCACCTAACCACCCATCCACCTGCTATTCTGCTATTCTAATTCTTTGGCCTTGGAGATGCAGATCTTTAGAACAGTACCGTTTTATGCATTTCTTCCATTACTTGATTCGATCCTCGATTTAGTGATTGATTGGCAAATATCGTATTTGTACTTGGCTTCTTGAGAAGCAAATAAATTATTAACGAATATTGTTATTGTTGGAAATATTCATTGTTAATATATACATTAGGTCATCCCATAAGTAATGCGATTTTCAGCTATTTGTACGCTACTGGAAAAACCGCATTATTTATGGGACGACATGGTAGAATGATGAGTAGAGTTGAATATTTTTAATGATGACGTCACTAAACGTTACTATGTGTCTAAATGTTATTTCATGATTTCAGTTACATGGCTATGTTAATTGCCTGGTGTATACTGCATATTTATTATTACCGTATGTCATGAGTGAGGATGACCATGAATTCTTAATTCAGATCTTTACCTTTTCTGCTTTTCTAATAAATTAAATTTGTTTTTTTTTTATTTTACTTGGTTCACATGCAAGAATCAAGTACAACACGTTTTTTTTTTATAAACTTCCATATTTGCCGTATGTAAGTTTCGTATGCAATAATACTTTTGTATGTTTGCTAGTGAACATATGTAACACACTACTCTCTCGAACTAAAGAGCCACTAGATTAGAATGGATTAGAAAGAGGATTACATTTTTAATATTTTTTATTTCAATAGTACAGTATCGCGCTTAGAAAATATCATATTTTTATTACCTTTCATCTTTAGTAATATAATGTAATGTTCAAAATTATTAATTAGAGAAGAAAGTGCTATAGGGTGTTTGATTTAAAAAGTTCACATCGCATAGTCGATGCTCACACCTGGCTTGGAAAATATTGAAGAATAAATAGTATCGAAATGATATAATAGATATATATCTACAATTAAGTGTCTTTGAAAGGGGGTGGGGGAGGGGTATATATATAGATTGAACTTAATGGTACGAGGACTGTAAGGTTGCGCTGTACGTTCCTCCATAAATCTTCTTCCCAATTTGGGCCGATCGTGACGTATCTGCCGATACGGCCTTGTTCCGTAAACGTTATGCAAATGTACAGTATCGAGTGTATCGCAGTATCGTTGCCGTAACATAAATATTGATGCTAACATCAGGACATTGTTCTGCCTGCTACTCGTGGAATCTTGAAATCGCTGAAATTACTATCTGTCTATACAAGGGCTGTACATTTTCTTTAGGGAACCTTTTACAGGATCGTTAGCAATGGAAGGGTCAAATCCATTTGCATATTGATATTCGTTATTAGTTCCCTCAGGACGTTCAGAGCTTTCATTTTATTTTTTGATCATCTTGGGAATATTAAAAATACCGTTTTATTATTTAACGAATGTTCAAATTCCTCGGGGTAATCTTGACAAAGTTTAAAATAAAAACGTATAAGTTAAATGTTGTAGAGTAAATAAATTCCTGTAATTTAATAACTGACGTTTGCATAGGTCTGCGACGTGGATTTTCATATGTTCTTCCTTTTTCCCATTTTAACGCCAGCAGAAAGCATCTAGGGTGCGTCGCGCGACATGTATGTATATTATTCAAAAACCTTTTTCACAGCCACTGCGCACCCATAGTGTTAAAATATAAATATTTCAGCATTATATACCCGATGAATACGTCACGGATCTGTAATGCAGAGATTTCTTTATTTTTTATTATTTTTTTTTTTCAAGTCGATAATAGCAGAATGTACATTCAGTGAAACATTTCATTTCGAGAAATTCTTCAAACCATTTTCAACAAATACGAATACAAGGAATATATGGACATTCGTTGAAAGTTAAAATTGCAATTCGAATCCTTCGTAATTAATTTTCGTTCGTATAAGACATAAGCAGAACCATGTCGCAGCGCTGTGAGCGCGTTTCCTTAATTCTCAGGAAATTCACCACACCTGACACGGCATATCCCGTATGTTGACGATTTACACGTATTTCTATCGTTTTGTCATCTACTAATTTTTCCGTGTTACGTAGCATACCTGTAGCTATTACATATCGATATGTACATATTACAGTACGTGAACCAACCGTGCACCATTCTTCATGTTTAACGCGACGTCTGCGAGAAAACCAACGAAAGTACTCACAGTGCTTCGTGAAACTCAACAGTTCTTGCTGTACCTTCGTTTGTCCTTTTTGCTTTTCACTGTCGAACTTTCTCTCGGCAGTCCTTCATCAGCCGCTTATTTCCCACTCTGGTACCTCGCTTCGAAACACTCTCTTTAAGTAGTTTTCAGTTGGAATTAACAAGCAGCAACTAATAGTAACTCAACGTAAGAAACTTTACAGCAGCCCCAGCCTCGTGTTCAGTGTTATAATACCTGTTTCATGGCCAATTGCATAACATTGAGAATTTGTTAAATTCACCTATTTCAAATTCGTATCGCGTCCATCCACATAATTTCTTTGATATCGTAAACCGTCGAAAACGCAGACTTACGTAAGCAACGTGCAGCCGGGTATTATTAAATTCTTTTAAGGTTGCTCTGCGGCCCGTTAATAAAACTCTCATGAAAGTCATCATCCGAAGGGTGGGGACATGCGGGGGATACGTGTCCACCGTGTCCGGAGATTCGTGGCGAAGCTATATAGGAGCCGTTGTAATTTAAGGTTGCTCCAAAATCCAGGAGCTCTCTCTCGACGCTTGCGGATAGAACAAGGAGCGGCCATGTGCCTGCGTTATAAATTCGCGGAGGATGATTTAGAAACGGGCAGAAAAAATAAAAGAAAAAGTATAACACAGTGAGAGGGAGAGAGAGTAAGTGATAAAAAAGGAAAAGAAAACAAGGGAAAAAACTGGAAGATGCGTGATCCGAGTACGTATCAGGGCTTAGGGCTACATAGTACGTGCCGCCAAAGTTAAGTGGTCGTACGCTCTGTTTCTGACCGTGCATCGCCTACTCAAGCAAAATATCAACGAAATTACGGAGGCAGGTATCATATATCCTTTCATTCTACGATACACAGAGATGTCGCGAATCCGGAAATAAAGGCTCTGATAAGAACGATACCGCGTAGGCGACTCTAAAACATTCCTTGGTCCTACGTTAATTGCGATACGCCAGTGCAAGGTACATACATTCAATAATTTGGGAAAAGCATTACCAGTCTCTGTAGACGTATACACTCTTACGATACAATGGCCGTGCAGAAGTTGGTTCTAAAAGCTAATTTCTATCCGAATATTTACCTTCTATACGTATAGCTATAGTCGGTTCAGGAATTCAGTATGTTCTTTTAAAGTTGGCGAACAATGCAATCCTCTGCAAACGAAACGTGATTTTTCATAAAAAAATCAAATATATTTTCAGTGAAAACATCATGCACGTGAATAATCTGTTTAAAAAATGTATGCAGAACAACGCGTGGGTCGACACTTCATTGTTTTCGATCTGTCAATAAAACACATTCAACTATCATGAACCGACTATGTACTCGTAATAGAACTGAAGCGCGTTTTTAATAAGCTCCACGGCAAATAATGCCTTTTGACAAGAACGCATGTTCTAAAGTCAATAAAATTGCAGTGTACAGTAATTATATTATTTACGGTGCTACATTTTATATTCAACCTAAGGAAATGCACGCAAAGACGGCATTGTGTGATGTTACCTTTACTGAGAAAAATCCAATCCCCGACGACAGATCTTCGCGGCCGCTTGAATTTCCTGCTGGAACCTTATCTCATGATCAGAGTCAAAAGGGCCATAAGTCTGTGTGAGTATGCAGCTCAGTCGGTATCAGCTCAAAGATATAAGATTACAATTACTGGCCATTTTGTCTACGTTGAATAAAGATAATGATTGATAGATCGGACGATAACACAATTGAATTAAACGCCACAGTATATCCATACTAATTGGGACCGCATAATATCCTTTAAGTGCCATAGGTACTGCCGTACAATTTCACAATGTAACGTAAAGAGACATGCAGGGACGCAGTACATAACATATACATATGTACATATGATACTATACTATAGATATAGGTATAGTCCTTCTCGTATAGCTAGTAATCAATTCCTAGCACGTGGATTCAGAATGATAAGCGACTACGCCCCGATAGAATAAACGAAGAAGCAACGATCGTATAGTTAGTTAGACTCATGAATACCCGATAATTAGATAAATGATAACAATGGAACGGCGGTTCGGCATCCTTGTGCGATTGTCACAGAAATAACTGATCTACCGCGTATAACAAAGGACCGCACTCTTTTGCTCTCTTGACTTTGTTGCTTTGCCGTTGGTCATTTCTTTTCACTCTTTGCCTCGCCGCACGCTTTCTTACCCTTTACTTTTGTAACAGCTTCGCTGCTCTTTTGCTCTTTGGTTACGAATGCGCCAAGTGAATGAGCGGCAATGAGCTCGTGTATGTACGTACATACATGGATGCACCTTGCCCCGCCTCGGGAAACAATGCTTGCACTTCGTGGTACGTGGGACACAATGCGTCGCTCGGGGCAATCTTAGCGTTCGCATACCCTTGGTAAAGGGACCGACATTTTGGCTTCAATATGCGTCTGATGATTTGCGCCTTACGTGTACGTGTACTTATAGGTATTAAGGTATAGAAATGCTTGTAATCATTGTAGGTAAAAAGATTTATTGTTGCGCGACCTGATAACGTATCTGATATGGTAGGAAATTATATGTATGTATATTGGAAGGTTGGGATGTTAGTATTGGTACGTACTGATTACGTAATAGTCAAGTTATAGGGTGATTATTTTATATTGTCTACTTCGCTATGAAAAGAGGTAGTGATAATCGAACTTATTGGGAATTTATTTATGGACCTTTCTTTCAAGTCTTTGAATATTTTATGATTTTGTTTATCCTCGTGTACCAGTTTGAGATGTGTATTATGTAATATACGGTTTTTATCAAATGGAATGACATTATATAACGATTCTGTGTTTTAGGTGACAATAGGAAAAGGAAGTACTGTTGGTAAAGGGTCGTCAGAATTTGTGACGGAAACGTATCTGGTACCTACCAGACTATGACGGTATATAGGCTAAGTTGGTATATACATATATGCATGTATGCTGAGCACTCTTCTCTGGGATTCTGACTCTCCCGCATACTTGACGCGCAGTAGGAGGTCTATGGTAGGTGCAGAATTGTCGGATTCACAGCATCGATGAATGTTGAATTGGGACACGATTAGCGTTAGATCGATTTGATCCATTATGAGCCGATGTCAAACTTTGGATTATCTTGGAAAGTGCCAAAAGGGAGCTCATTTTCCTGTATAGTATCTCTATCTTTATTTATATGCTGATTTTCTTCTTTTCTTATAATTTGACATACCGTAGAATTGTAAAATTTTTTAAATGTTGATACCCATGAATATACATGCAGCTGGGATTGTTAAGCTGAAAATCGTTTAAGCTGTAGTATCGAGGGTGGCGAGTATTTCCAACGCGGTAGCTTCCCTTCTTTGTCGAAGGGTAGATTGAATTTTGAACGAACTCGTTAGGAGCTGAATAGGGAAGACCATTGACAAAGTTTGCTTTCGAGGGAAATCCTTGGGTCAGCGAAAGAGCGGATCGCCGTTAGAGCGCGTTTTATACGTACGCGATATGCCTGTATGTCGATTGTAAATTTTCTCAATGGAAAAGGTTTTCTTTAGTTGTCCGAATAAAGTTCATCGTAACAATGGAACTTGAATGCTACATTTTTTCAGTTAGGTTGAAACGATATATCTTTTTCATTAAAACAAGTAAATTTCATGATAAAGGTATCTTTATCAATAAAATGCGAGAATCGATTTATTCTGAATATTTCAGTAGATTTGCTCTATTGATATTACTATTATTTAAGATACGATGCTACTTATAGAGATGGAGTGTTTTCAGAGGAGTCTGTAAAAATAATATATAGACATGGTTCTTAGGTCACGTATTGGAAAGTGCATTGTAGTCGTAGAAAACGTAAAATTCGGGACGAAAGTTTTTTGTCATCCCCGTTTAGATTTTTCGAAACCATTTTAATGGTGGTCACTTATTGTTAGCTTAATCGTCCTACCACGCTCATCAGGTACGTGATGAGCAGCCACTGATCACCATTTGCCTTTTTTAATTTTGGATCTATTGTCTCTCCCTAAACGCTTTTTTTTATTCTCGAAAGAAAATTTCATCCCACGAGTCACGAATGGCTTGGAATGTTACGCATATTAGATCGAAATTTTAGATTAGATTACGAAATTTCGATCTAAACGTGAAAACGATACGTGAAAGTACATATGGGATTTCGTTATTTTCGTACAAATTTACTATCCTCTTAGAGCATATAGTAAAAAATCATAATAGACACAGCATGGAAAAACAATTAATAGATTCAATTGCAATGAATTAATGAATTTTCTTAATGGTCAAAAATTTGCACTCGACATTTTATTTTTGAAAAAACGTAGGTTGATATATATTACTGATAACACTTTTTTACCTACCAACAATTCAGTATTAATCATAGCTAAAGAAAACAAAAATAAATGTTTCCCTGTAGCAAAGCTATTTAAACTCAGATAAGGTTTTCTTGTGATAACGCTCTAATGCAAGATATATGAAATTAGATAATAAAATATCCACTTGTAAAAATTTCATTGAAATTACCCAAACTCTTACGTTAATTGAAAATAGTATACTTGCATTTGATTTCTGCGAAAGAATCGAGTTAACTTGGTGCAATAAACCTGAAACTCTGTAAAATTGAAATAATATTTGTTCCCAATCCTAATAACATTTATATCGATCAAATAAAAGATTTACTTAGAATCTTATGTATTTCAGTATGGTAACTGGACATAATAGGATTAATCAACATTGACTGTATGCATAAGATTCTGTGGAGTGCACTCTATCTGTACGTAAATAATTGACTATCTATAACTTATCAGGCTATCACAAATATGGTAGTTAACAATTAGTTCAAGAACTAATTGATAAAATCAGTTCAGCAATTTGTTTAAGAATTAGATGATAGCACCAGGTTCGCTTTTCTTGCATTTCCAGGTAGTACAATTACTAATGCGTACCTTTTGATGATTCTGTGATTGAAGGTTGGAATCTCAAGAGAAGAATACGTGTATATAAATTGTATATGGCTTCCCATCATGAAAGCAACTTGATGATTGATCAGTGATCGAACTTCAATGATTCGAACTCCCGTGACCAATTGCACAGGGTAGACCTCTGCTATGCTTTTCACTTAACTTCAAGTCACCGACAGTCGTCTACTCCCTTATAGACTCCTACTGGATGCACCGGTAAGAAAAGGTTTTAATAATTAATTATTTTTATCGAGCATTCAATTAGAAAAGATGATGACCCGAGAAACGACGAATTTGTTACGGTAGGTGTGATCTGTCGGGGATATTCATAAAGAAGCGCAAGATAGCTTTTTGTAATTTATCCCTATATTGTGTGGAATATTAAAATGTGAAAGCATATCTTCATCAGATTCAACGTACCTTTTGAACTATTGAAAATGCGTGAGAATTTTTTATAATTTTTTTTGACACTTTTTCGACATATTCAGAGAACAAAACTATTTTTTCGCCATTTTTATAGTAATCGGTTGCGTTACGGGTGATTGCACATATATAGATCACCGTTGATGGAATGAAAATAATATTCTTCAAATTCGCAACTTTTAAATGTAAATAAAGGGAAAAATCACTGAAATTTTCTTTGAAAATGTATTTTCCAACATTAAAAAAAAAATGTAATTTGATTATGCGTTTTTTCATATTTTGATGCATGAACTCCTTTTACTAATTTTCATTCATTTTGCCAGTTCATCTTCCATGTAGATTCTCATAACTAGATTAGTACTGGTACCGAATCAAAACCTGTGTCGAACTAATGTTGATCTTCGCTTATATTTTCTGTACAAGCCGACGTGCTCCCTTGACTATATTTTTCCAGTTCTACATAGCAGGATAAAAACGCTATAAAAGCAAATACCTAACAAACTCCTTTTGTGCCTTCAGGCAGATGGACAGTGGAGAATTGCAAATAAAATGCTGTAAAACGTATATGTTATTTGGATGCATGGCGTGGTATGCAAAAACAGTGGGAAATATGTCAAACGCCATAGCTTCTCACGATGTGCGCTACATTGGGTAACAGAAGACAAATAAACAGTTATATTTATACGCCGAGCACAGATTCGCATTTGAAAATTTTCGAAATTTGAACTCAATAACGGGGACTGAGTTTCATATTTCGTGTACGAAATATAATGATAAGCGATATGGGATATGCTGTTCAGCCAGAACATGATATTACAAATAATCTGTGTTCTTCGATCACCCGTTATGCATGGACCCATATCTGTGTGCATTCCGAATCCAACTACTGATTAATATTAATGATCAATTAAACACGCAGCATTTACATTAATTACGTGCATTCATCATAGTTAGGATCGCGCATGACGCACAGTGCGTTTGTATAATAGTGAGCCGAATGGGCAAAGGGATCGTTGCGTGTTTACTATACAAAGTTATTTAAAAGCCTACGAGGCGAATCGATCGCTAAAAATTTCATTTAATTCAACTCATAAGGAGCGATGGAATGTATTAAGATTGGATACGAAAGGGACCAACTCGCCCTGTTTAAAGCTAATTTAGTTTATCAACATTGTATCGTACAAAGGGGAGCCTTGTTGAAATTCAGGAATACGTCGTCCCTGTAAAATTGTAATACTCAGAAGATTTTATCGCAACCACTTTGAATTATTAATCGTTTTGTCTATTCAATTTTAATGATATTATTCATGAAAATTTATCGCTTCAATAACACATTCCTTGTTTTCGCGTAAACCTTGTCGAAATGCATTAAATTTCTCTTCGCATGGCAACATCTTTGCATTTTTTTTTCAGATTGAAATACTACTTCGCGTGCGTTACGAGCTTCATGTTTAAATGGCGAACGATAAGCTCCTTTTAGGCTACCGGGTGTACAGTTTTACTTGGATAACGAGCGACACGCGACTAACGGGCGTTATAATAGTGCTCGTGGTATAGTGTGCGATTATACATAAAACGTGGTGACTTGGTTGCTTTGGATTCCCGAGAATTCGTCTAGTTCTCACATGAATTATATTACCGAGCAAGTTCGTGAGTTAGTAGAAAGGAAGTATAGGATGTGCGACAAGGGACAATCTCGTCACGGATTAGCAAAACAAGAGGGCTTCGCCGTGCTTTAAATGGACTAGCAACACCATCCTTTTTGTTCCATGGGTTCCCATGAAAATGTGGAGTCTCATCGTGTTATGTTGCTTAACCGTTGGATTACCCTGACATTCTATGGGAGCAACTTGCTTTCCTTTTTCTTTTTCGAACGTCTATGATTTTCATGATGAGGCAACGTTGGAAGCAATTTTTTCTACGAAGAAATTTTTTTCGTGAAAACAATACGATATTTGATTTTTAGACACGAACCTTTTGAACACGCCGAGACTGTCTTATGCAATTGATATTGCAAAAAAGGAAGTTATTTTTGTAAGTGTACGCATAGTCGAAAATTGTTCTGCATTATACAAATTTGACAGTATTCTAAAAGTTTGCGGCATTAGTTTCTTTTGCAATGGCGAATGCGTAACATACGACCGTCAGGTTCGAGCGGTCGTGCCTCACGATAAAACTGTTTCCCCCTACATTTAGACACGATTGCATGGAAAGTGCGGCGGTGTCTTATTTTATGATGGTCGATTGGGTTTAACTTTATTCGTTAGAAAATCGTCTACTCAAGGCACCCTTAGGCATTAATTGCGGCGAAATATCATAATGTATAGTAAGTGGGGATATAAAGAGAGAGATACTTTGCTAATTAAGAACTCGTGACGATAGATTGCTCTTTAAGTATGATTAATTATGATGAATGGATTTACTACTGGCCCGACAGAGTGATGCTTAGCATGAAGATACTTTATCGATTTGATTCCATATTTCGTCTTGCGAAGAAATGGTATTTGTACGTACGTGAAATATTTTAAAAAATTTATTGTCAATTATTTTTTTTAAGAACCGTTGAAATTCGAATTATTATCACGTTCTTTTGAATTTTATAAATAAATTTATGGTATTTTGAATTTTTAATATAATTTACTCAATTTAAACACAATTGAAGGTGAAATATTGTCAGAATTTCGGTACATTAATCAACACAGATATGTTTTCTCACGTTATCGATTATATGGAATTATTTAGAATTATAATTCATTTTTTTTTCATTATATGTATGAATGCATTGTAAAAATTTAAACGCTTCATAAGAGTTTTTAAAAAATATTTCCATGCTCCCTTCTTTCATGAATTCTTTCATGTATTTACAATAATAATATCGTTGCAACTAAAACTGCATTTATGCTATAATTTTAACACAGCTTTAGTGCTTTCATGAAAAATCCACCCAAATGTAAATCCTCCTTTAATTAGACGAAATTCAATGACTTCTTATGGTGGCCATATAATGACATCTATTTCCTATGACTGGTGCATACATTTTTATGAATACTTGTGTTACATATTAATATGAACATGTTCGTTTCCTTTCATCAATACTTTACTCTCTTAATACATCATTTATTTCTCGCCAAATAGCTATAATGTCGAGCGTCCATAATTTGATGCCAAAAGGGACATTTAGTTGAATTCAAATAAATACCTACCCATGGAATAGAAGGCCGAGAAACGAATGAACGAACCGTCGTGTTTTCCATAGACGATGTGAAATTTCCTAAAGCCACGATAATCCCGTTTTCTCATCCTTAAGTCGAGGCATTTCAGTTCGAGTTTGGATTCCTCGCGTGTCCTGAAATCTCAATGAGTAGAATTCACCACAAGTCTATGAATCCGCTGGACTCGGCCATTGAATGGGCACAAGGACGGCATTTCGAATATATTGAAAATTCAAGAAGAATTCTCCAACCCATCCAGTATACGTTAGGCACAGGCGTTTAAATCTATTTGTGAAAGTAGAGAAATTTAGATAAATAGAAATTGCGGAATAGCAGGTATAAGTACCTTCGGTAATGTTGCCCGGAGCTCTTTTGGTGACCTCCCAGTTTCTTCGTTCTCCCGAAATCTCCTTCCTTTAAAAATACATCGTGGTGACTTCCATTAAAGGGTGCGATGAAATGGCTCTGCTCTCTTTAGTCTACTTCCATTTTGGTTTCTTTACCAGTGAGCATTTCTATGTCGCTTCTGAATTCCTGATGATTCCCGTAGCAAGGGTTGCTGGGAAATGGTGGTTGTACCGGATGTTCCCTGAAACGGTAACATAATCGTACTTAAAGAGGGGAAAACTGTGTAATTGACTACCGCGAATGGGAGTTTAATTAATGGGGAAGGTACTACGAGCTACGTTTACATTTAAATGTCCAGTCTGTTTCTTCTTCCTGTACCTAATTGTACCTTACGTGGTTAGTAGAATTGGGAGTAAAGGATGTTGGAACAAGAATTTGAGGTACACATAGGGTTGAAAAAGAATTCTTTATGGAAAGAGAAATTAAAAGGAATTCTTGTACAGGCAGATGGGTTGTAATGTAATACTTATATATATATATATGTATAGCTATAGTTGGGTAGGGTTAATGTTACAGCGGACGTCCAAGTATTTTGTAAATTTGCGCCACCCGTCCATTTCAATAATAGTGTACATACCTCCTCGAAGGTATGCCGTGGCTTTTCTCATTTTATAATTAGTGCCTGGTTCAACGTTGTTACTGTACCTAACTTTATTTACCTTCTTTACTTTCTTTCTAGGCAATATTGTTCTGAGACTACAGAGGCTGGGCTTTCCTTTGATGGCACCCTCCATACTTGCCATTCTTTTCCCGCTTAGCAGAAGAGACTTCCTTTTCTTCGTGACGCTGGAGAAATGGCAGCGGCAGTTTTCACAGCCCAATAATTAGCGTCATTTAAAATATTAACCATCCGTCTGAGCGATAGAGTCAACGTGTTCACAAAGAAATTCATTCGCTTTGATCAAACGTACGCGACACTTTATTTTATACATTTTTTGCTTATCAATTAAATATGAATAATTTGTTAAAGAAATAATTAAACAATGGTGTGAAATAATTAAATAAATATTTTTAATTAAGTTTCCTATGACGGTATACAAAATTTCTATTTTCAAATTCGACAAATTATTTTTGATAGCCCGAAAGAGTTACTTGACATAGGAAATTAAATCAG
>JARQSV010000262.1:232590-266283 GCA_030142285.1 Calameuta idolon | reverse complement strand
CCCCGCCCCCCCCCCCCCCCCCCCCCCCTGAGCGCTACTTGGTCCAAATAGAAAGCAGCCGTGATAGAAGCAAAGATACCAATACGTCACATCCGGTCGTTCTTGTTGGTAATAGACGAAGTATTGACTGACAGGCGTTAAACTGATGACAGCGAGGTCACTCGAATATTTTGATTACGAAACGGAAAACAATTGCTTCCGTGATTTGCTTCTATTAGTTCAATCTGTCTTTTTGGTCATTGCCTTGTTCCTTTTACCATTTTCTGGTGGCGTCGTTTTCTATATAATCGCAGAGTTGTCCTCGCTCTCATGAATCAATCGCGAAAGGGTCAATGGCTTCTTTCTTTTTCAAAAGAATATCTATCAATTCTCGAAGCGTGAGCTCGAGCATTGGTATATCCTTTGGGATCAGTAGCTGTTATATCTTCGATTAACTTCTGGTTAGTCGCTGTCGATCGAAGATTTCCGCAACGCGTTTTCTTGATGCGAAAGCAATATTCTTATACCGGTATACTTGGCCATCGTGACTAGGTCAACGAGACGGTAGGAGAAATTCTGCGATTTCCGGTTCTTCATTCTCAATTCCGAAAAGCGTGGTTGTGCGCTATGACGTGCTCATACCAATCGAATTTTATTTATTGATCCATTTAAGCGTCTATCGAACATACGAATGTCCATAGTGCGTGCATATGCTTCCTCGTTGGAGACTAAATACACAGAATTGTGAATGACGTTTCCCTTTGAAGTTCGTCGAGGATTATTTCGATATTCAATTTAATGAATTCCTTTTCGTACGTACGTATGCAATATATAGGATTATTAAGGAGTATTGCACTGCCTGAAAGTGGTTCTACTATAGAAATGAAAATGGGGTGCTAACTTCAGTTGGTACGATATTTCTGATTAATTATTGGTATACAGAACAACCGACAATTTTATGCGATTTATTCCTGAATAAGGCTGCATATCAATGTTATGCTGTTGGAACAATGAAAATTTTGTTTTGTTGACATTTGGCTAATTTAGTATTAAAAAAAAATATATACAATTTCAAATGCTGTTATGATAATGCAATTATTTTTTGTTACGATTGTAATTAAATCCGAGCAAGTTATTTAAATGCGAATTTGTAATACGTGGATGAAGTTTATATTAATACTGGATGCAACGCGCATCAGATTTACCGAGTGGATATTGTGATATTTCAGGAAGTAGGAATATGCAGGAGTTATTATGTTTTCTTTATTCTTTTTTTCAGAAATGCTTGGCATTTATCTATTATTTAATTTTTTTCTAGTGCACATTCAAGTTCTCGGAAAGGCTGTTTCATCTATATATTCTGTATTTCCTTCTGTCAAAAGAACTGCTTGTGAGAGAGCTTAAAAGAAACTCGAGGCAGAAGAATCTTGTAAGCTAAAAATGTAAAAGGTATCAAGATGCAAGGGTATCTTGGAGATATAAAGATATATTAGTAACAAACAGACGCACTGAAAAGAACTGTTACGTTTTTAATGAAGGAAGTAATTTTTATTCATACATACGGGACGGATTTTTCATTACGACGAGTCGATGAGAAATTAATTTTAATAAGATAAAGTAACATTTAAAAAAAATGTTTAATGTTAATCACAAAAGTTTGTAAAAAGTAATCTACTTCCATTTAATGTCAATTATTCATAATTTGAATTATAGTTGTTTCATATTATATTGAAGACTGTGCAGCAGTCTAGTCTAATGCACGTGCATCAAAAGTAATATATCTGTATACACAAGGAGCTGCAATACGTATAAGGTACATTCGATAATTACGCAAGATTTTAATCTGTACGTATTGGGAAAGAGGTAAATTATTTATGCAAAATTGAATTTCATTATAATGCATTGAATGAATTATCTGATCGTTTGGACTTCCAAGACCATATAATCACGTAGCATCAAAGAGCTAATGACATGCAAGGTCTTCTTACCAGGAATTTAATTAAGTAGTAATTTAGGACGCCGACGTGGTTTATTGGGCGTACTGGAAAGAATGCGCTCGTTTCTCTAGTAATTATTATGATTGCGTCGCCCAGTGCCTGCAAGCATAGCGGCTTGCATGTAACTTCTATACATTTGAATAACTGCATCGTCACTACAGCACCCTTTCCCGTTTAGAGCTCTATCACTTTTTATTATGCGCGTACAGTTAACCCGTACAACCGACTAACATCTGCTTTTGTGGCACCGTAAAAACGATCTAATGGATCCTACGTAGAAATTTTGGATGTCTCCGAAATCACGTTGCACCTGCCGTTTGATTGATGCACTCGATCGGACGGCTTTGATCAAATGCATAAAGGTGATTCGCTTCGTAGGAGTTAAAAAAGTCAAATAAAAAATATTGTCTCAAAAATCCATATCGGTTATAAATATTACAGATACGATAAGAGACGAAGATTTTTATTTGACAAATGTATAAAGTAATAGGGAATAAGTGTCATTCTTGTCAAATGAAGCATCTGAGGTAATTCATAAAATCAAGTTTTTTTTCGATACTTTTTGTAGCATCTAGACAACGGATAACGAGAAAGTAAATTTATAATGCATGATCGAAAAGGAACTCTATACTATGAATATTTATGCTGACAATAATACAGAGGATAATAATTAGGATTAAAGAATACAAAGGATGTATAGTTATATATAAATGTATCCCATCTTTTTATATTTACAAA
Organism: Calameuta idolon; assembly: GCA_030142285.1. Classification (NCBI taxonomy): domain Eukaryota; kingdom Metazoa; phylum Arthropoda; class Insecta; order Hymenoptera; family Cephidae; genus Calameuta; species Calameuta idolon. Next base: position 263,569 of record JARQSV010000262.1, on the reverse strand, counting down.
TGCAATGCCTAGTTGAGAGTTGACGTCAAGTTGAATGACAAAATTGTCAATAGCAATACTTTGATAAAGTTGGTTATTCGCGCGGAAAGTGGCAAGCAGCGCGTTCGAAGATGATTGTTAAACCCAGGCAGGCGTATCCGGCTGATCCCAGATCAGGATAGGCCTTTGAACTTGTAAAGAGCCGAATGCAAACAAAGGGTCGGAACAGAACGTCATCTTAGCGGCTCCCTATTCGTATAAATTCACTCCCCTGGCTACTCCTTCGTAATAACAGTGCCCACTGTGGGGAACACGACGGACAAACAAATTGTCATAACGAGGGCCGATGGTATCTAACATCATGATGCAGACAGTCTTTAAAGTTTGCCGAAGGAGACGTGCAATGGGAGTAGGATTTAAGTATCGGTCGAGACGTATGCTCCAAAACGAAGATAATCTTATTTAAATGAAGTAGAAGTTGTGTGTTTATTTCACGATGAAATACAAATTTTATTTCACTGATAAAGTCGCAATGAATCATGGTCTTTAGTACTGGCATTATTATGAGTCTATTATGATAAACTTTATTAGCAATTACTGAAAATATAATAGAAATCAAATTTATTCACGCGATAGGCTAGGCTCGTGTATTAATATAAATTTATCTTATTCACTTTAAATCTAACATATCCTTCAGCAGTGGCTCTGAATACTGCGACTTATGATATATAATTTCTACCTGAAAGCACTAGATCAATAGCATAGTAGTAATATAGTTGAGTAGGTACAACTTAAAACGCTGCATGATAATAAAAGATAAATGACAAAAAAAAAAAGTAGAAATACCTCCGCGTACTGTAATTCATTAAAACATAAATCCATAAACGCGATATGATAAGCTTATCCTATAAATAAAGGAAATGAAAAGTTATCTTGAAGAACCGGTTTGAAAAAAAGAGAAGCTATTAATGTCCTAAGTTCAGGAGGTGCTGTCGCCCCCATTAACGGGCCTCAGGTGTGATACTTTCATAGATAATTTATCTACCTGCGCCTCAACACTGAAGTATTCAATCAATCAAGAAGCGAAGATGGTAGAACCGGATGATAAATTGTGGCCAATGCTATCAGGACTCATGAAAAAATGTAGGCGTGGTGATACTTGAAATTCTCTTGTAAAAGCTATTACTAGGATGAAAAAGCTAACTTTTCCGTAAGGTAGTCGGATGTACCAATTACATTCTTAGGGCGACTACGTTGATACACATCTAATATAAAATCAATCATTATTAATCAATCTTCTTCAAGAGTTGAACCACTAATTGTATTACACGAAAACACAGTGAAACATTTTCCATAATTTTCAAAGGTTCCGGTATACTACTTTCGTAATTTCGTATCCTGTAAATGTAGGACGGTAACCTTAACGATTTGAAATTGTATATCCTATTCGCGGAAAGTTTCAGCAACAGTCTCCGAGGAACGTAAGTATAGCAAAGCCAGCTGGAAAGTATTCGAAACACGAGGACAACGGCAGTATCCGAAAATTGCGTTTCATCTGCTCAAAGCGAACTTTCTGACATTCTCAACAATCCTTTCCTTTCGAAGAGACATGGAACCACTCAAACTGAAGCAGGTTGCAGAGAAAAGAGGCTGACGAACGGAGGGAATGATATCTTTGAGAGTATACCGTCACCAAGGAAACGTTACACGAATTTGTTTCTGAAACAACATTCTTACGTGTAATATATATGTATACATATGTGTCTATATATTTATTACATAAAAGCCTGACTCAAAGGTACGCGTGCGTTAGGCCTTTGTCGAGATTGCGAAGTTTCGAGTGGAAAACTCGAAAAGCGTCAACAAGCTTTCCGTGACTTTTGACTTCTTGATCAGGGCTCAGGGGGTGAAAATATTGACCGCGATGTATTCACGAGGAAACTCCATCAAGCTGGGGAAAGGTTTCTTGGGGTGGCAAAACCGCCACCTCTCCTTTATCTTGATGTGTATATATATATACCTATATATATACTTGAAGTCGATAAACTTGCCCATCGTTCTCGTGCAGATTGCGTTGCCTTTTTTTTCTCAGTCCCAATTCCTCCTTTTTACGAATGCCGCGTTTCGTCGAAGCCCTTCGGGGTGTGTAGGGCTAAAGCACGTAGAAAGGGAAACACTTCTTCTACTCCGACCGTCTGGGTTTCCATTCTAATACTCGTCCTACAGCATCCCACCCACTCACCTCTTCACGGTAAACACTTCTCGGATCGCTTGAAATTTCGTGATTTGAAGATTGATCTCTTTTTTGGTAACACATTTTTTTCTTTCTTTCTATTCCCACCTTAGTTTGCTTATCTTTCTTTTCTACCACGCGCGGAAGATCGTTTCTCTCTCTCAGTCTCTTTTTTTTGAAACCATTTTCAGTCGCACAAATATTAATGTTCATCTTTTCTATTCTTCTACGCTAGATACGTACTGAATGTGCTTGAAAGGTTCACTCTTTTGCATGAAGTGTATACATACAGTATACTTTTCTCGTGTATTTAATAGCAGAAAAATTAGTACGGCTAGAATTGCAATATAAGTGATATATATTATTTTTACTTATAAGCAGAAGTGAATATATTATTGCGGTCCCTTATAACAGCCATTGCACACTGTATATGGCGCAGTGAAAGAAAATGACTACTAGTTTACGTAATAGGCGTAAAATTGGTTTCGAGAAAGCAATAATTTCACGAAGATAAAAAAATTTACGACCGTTTCACTCTTATATCAACCACTGAATCTGCAATTTCGTCCTTCGTTTACATACCTATTACTTGACCCTTGCTTATACACACTAGAGCAAATTCACATGAGCTATTTTCAAAAACTCATATCTCAGTATATAAACGAAGGGTTAAATAATACTCATATCGTAACTCAGCTACTTTTCTCCAACGACATCGTACAGTCATTTGTCTCATCTTCTTCAAACTAGCGAAACTAGCGAAAGTACACCTAGATCTAATGCACATATAGATATAGTATTCACCAGCACTCAAGTACATATATGACTATATTCACGCAACAGACCAGCTACACTTTTAACACGGCATCGCGAAACCTTCAACTCACGTGACCCGTAACCTGTAACATTTACGGTGACTTCGCAGGCTCTATCAAGGAGCCGTCTCGATACCCCATTAAGGTCCTTTTATCTTTATTTGTCCTCAGTCTCGATGCCTTTGAAAATTTTCCGCTTTTTTGCATTTTAAAGGTGACAGCAACAACATCGCCCCTGCTAGAGATTGATACCGTCGTGATTCCTGGCGCGTATAGAAGGCACCATTGACGAAACGTCAAGTGAGTACGACATACTGCACGCACTCAAGTCAGCCAGGCACTCGTGATACGACAGACACAAACACGCAAGCTGCGACTCCTCTTCTGGCACGCTATATTTAGTGGATGTCACTCGGGTCAGTCTGGAGACGCCTTTAGTGTTGGCAGAGGCGATATCCCAACTTACCGAAGAGGGGAAGACACTAATTTAGAGGCGTGGCGGCATTTAGAATACATCGAACAGGACGATATCATCATTACGCGTACCAGCTGAATGAATAAACGAGATTATTAGGAAGAAGAGGAAGGACCGAACGAGCAGGACGCAATATCAGTCTACAGCTAGTGGATTGAGAAGAAGAAGAAAGGATGAGAGGGGCGAGTAGTCGGGAGAGGGGAAGAAGAAAAAACGGAGATAAAAGGAATATGGAGGAAGTCTTTGTTGTTGTATGGTTTTATTGAAAGCTCCGTGGCACGAACCGTTGCGCCATGACACCGTCCATGGACCATGGTGCAACGTGTCTTATAGTGACAGAGCGCAAGACACGGTGCTTATGTTAATACGGGGCATCGTGTACCTCGAACGGGAACACGATCAAACAATGGTGGCCCATGCATAGCTGTACAGTCGGATTCATTAATACGCGAAGACGCTACGAGACACCGTGGATGATAATTAGACATTTTCGGCAATTCTGTCATATCGGAAAGTACGAGGAGACTTAAGATCCTGTCGTAATACAATTTGCTCAAGGCGTAGACTATTGTGCTAAGGGAATTACGAGGTCCAACATATTATTTCCACGTTTGAGTATATTGCGCGTACAGTCCACGATATTTGTTGGTTCTGCTTGTTAGGCATTCTTGTCAATTGAAAGCAACGTATTATATACATTCGCAAGATACCTTTTGTTTTGCTTTTCACTGTACTAAGGGTCAGGCTGAAAGATCGGCTGAAAGGGATTTTACGTGGAGAATATAGGCTTCTGGTTAACACGAGCTCTTTTTGTACGATATTATAACTTACTCAGCGTGCTATTGAAAAGAATGTGTATTTCGTTGGCTTTTGATTTGGAAAAAATTGTATTCGTATTCTGTTCATATTATTCTGTTTCATGAATAATTGTCGTGAATTAATTGTAATATGGCTATTATACAAAAAATGGTGGATGACAGTATTTCTATGATGGTGGAGTAATTTCTGTATTACTTTGAACTGACTGTACCGCTTCGAGTGACATCCTAGTCGATCTAAAACCGAAACGTCTGCCAGGGAGAATATGGGGAGTAGAGCAGATGCAGGACAAGAGCACCAGAGGTCATGATCTATCTAGCAATGCTAATATGCTTATGATTGATAACGCCTACCTTGAGAGTGGAAATCGATAGAAACTTATTCTTACCTGACATGCATTCTTAACCCCATCATTTATATGTAGACACGTATGACGTTGCCTATGTATATGGCAAGGGATGCATTAAAAAAAGGAATAATTCTCATATTCATTTTGTACAACAAACCTTTTTGACACCTAACATTATTTTTTAATTCCTCGAAAAAAATTGCGTTTTTCAAATCTTTTAATTTTATATAAAAAAAAATTTCTCTTTTCTACGCTAAGGGATATAAGTCACTTTGTGTATAGTGACTTAAGTGACATTAGAGGATTTTATTATAGTCGGTATAGTCGAACGAATCAGGATTAATAGAGCAATAAAGTCCTAGGAATGGGTAAACAGTGAGCGTAACGATTGCATCAGGTTGATTTATCAATCGCGGTGGTATTAAAGTGAGCTTGCTGTAAAGCTGTCTGCCGTTAATAGCTGTCGTGCGTTGTAGGATTTAAGCGTATACTTTCGATGTAAATTCTTGATCGCGACGAAAGCGCGTGCCTTTATGTTGCTTTACGTCATTGTTCTTTTTATACCAATTAATTATTATAAATAATCCATTACTATAGTCGTTCTCCCCCGTTACTCGATAAACAGCAAATGGCGACGCGACGTTAGCCTGGTCAGAAATAGGGAAACTAGTAATCTCGTCTCTTATCGCTATGAATTTGCACGGTTAGAGAATGAGATGGTTTCCCTAGACGGTCAGTAACTTGGACGTTTACCAAAAGGTTGATTGATCTTTGCTTGGAGTATAGGAAAAGATTCGACTATCGTATGATAAATTTGCTTAACTTTTAAACTATTCACATCGGTAGTATATATATTGCTTAAATATGAATTTGCATACAAATTTACCAGAAAGCTCTCTGATGTCACGGATCGCGTATGCATGGCTTTAATCAAAGTGTTCTCATGTAAAAAATGCAAATTTTTTTTCTACGACCAACAGCGTATATCAAAATGTACGAACGATGTTAGTAATTAAGGTATAGGTGAAGCAATGGTAAATTGACGCGAGTTAATTTTTTTAGTAGCTTTTCATATACATAGTTGAATGTAATAAACCAATCTTATTTTATATGAAAATAACTCCTTTCTATATGCTAATACGCGATCGAAAAGCTTGTCTGATAAAAAATATCAAAAATTTGTGATATTGACTGGCAAAACAATTAATTTATACAAAATATTTTTTCACTGAGCTTCCCGCGTATCGCCTTTTATTATCAATATAAGTTAGTGTCGCAGAGTGCATGAATAATTAACAATGTGACGAAATCGTTTTTCATTAATTTAAAAGCTTTCGCGCTGCATATACTAGCACTTGAAAACTTTTTGAAAGTCCGATAAAATTTCAACATAAAAGTATTTTAATGACGGTGAGAATATTCTCCTTGAGGATAAATAAGTTCTTCTGGTTCTCGTAATTCAATACTAGTAGAGACGATAGTATGGAACAACGTTATTAGGTTATCTGTATAATTATATTTACACTTGCAAGTTTATCTATGTTGCGATGGATTACGAAATAGCGTTGTTTCAAGTAATTTACCAGTTTCCGATTTTCCTCAATTCCTGACAATATTGAATTGCATCTGAATATACGTTGTGATTCGATATATACTATACTACCATAAACCATTACTATTGAGTAGTTGTGTTATTAGTATTATAAAATATAATATTACTGTTATTCAACGCTTTGAATACTGCGGGAATGCTTATATTTTTAATGATATTAATAAAATAATCTGTGCACGTCATATGCGTATATTTTTATTTTTTAATTAGGGCGTAAAAATTAAATTTCAATCATATGAATTGCATAATAAACTACTTAATTACTTGATCATATTTAAGGTATCTCGTTATACGTAGATAAAATTAGTTAATTGCTTCTATTACTTAATTACTCCGTTTCTTAAGTACATGACACTTTTTTGGTATGTTCTTCACTGTTTATCATTGATGATCAATTAGATAAGATACAAGTGTGGTTGATATTATGGTTTTTGAGAACTGGTTGATTATGATTGTATACTCATATCAAACATTCAACTTGGCTCTATGGGAATTCTGAATGATGTTCTAATCTATATGCTTGTGTTATCATCTGCTACTATTATCACAATAAAGAATATTTAAGGTTTGTAATATTCTGCAATAAATAAAAATTCATTGTATTATTATTTGGATTTGACTGTTATTAAATGTACGAATCTAACAAGGATCAAAATTTACAGAGGAATATATTTTTCATAAATTTCTAATTCAGACACGATGAGAGGAAAAGGGGGAAAATACGAATAAGACAGGTAATACGTTTTTGACATATTTCCTCCATGAGATTTCATAGACGTGTAAAAAATGACAAGTAATACAAAATAATTTTTCATGATAACAAGGGGTTGTTGAAAATATGTCAAACAATCTCATACTGACACAGAATCATAAAGTATATGTATAATATACGTGAAAAGATTATTGCCGAAGTTTGAGGTTTTTCGAAGAAAAAATTTTGATCTTTTTCAAAGCATCGAGTGGAAGTTAAAATCAAGAGCAAAACAAGGATGAAAGGTGATCAGCTTGTAATTTCAAATTTTCAGAATTACGTGTTCTTTTTTCTAAAAAAAGTTGAGAACATTCGAAATGGACGATAAAAATAATACAAGTTCAAGCGGCTAAAGTGTTAGCTACCGAAGGAATTTTTTTCAATTCTCATTAGTGAGCAGCGTAGGTCAGGTTCCAGTCCCACATGAACGATTGGTAATAAATTCAAGACCCACAAGATTAGAGGACTTATCCAGCTGAACGTGTGTAGTACTACATAGTGGTACATGAGCCAGTTTACTGGCTAGTGCCACGGGACACGGAGCTGAGAGAAGTAAGTTGCTCCTACAACTTGGCCGACAGCTTCCTGATTGCTAGTTAGTGTGCGTGCAATGGCATCCCCGTCGCATTCACTTCTCCCCACGTCTGACCCCACGCCACCCCTTTTTGCCCCGACCACTACTGCATGCATACCAATCGCATAAACTCAACCGTCCTAATTGATTTAATTAACGTCGTTCCATAATATCAATTAGCGCGCCGCGTCTGTCCAATTATCCCGTAATAGCATCTCGGCTCGATCTACGAGACACTCTTTAGGAATTTTTTTCTATGCCACGATAAAAATTCGAGGTAAATACTAATACTATGAAAATGGGTATAATTTTACTCTTTTTTTATTTATGTCAGGAAAAAAAGTTTTCGCTTTTCAGCATAGCGAATGCATACGATTTATTATGCCTGAGTTATCCTATAAACCGGTTAAGTTTTCGTGTAACTGTTGCAGTGCGAACGTCAGATAGGTTAAGTAATGGTTCAAAATCAAATACGGAACATACTGGATCTTGGCTAACCTCCAAATAAAATAGAGCTGGTATATCTTCGAAATTAATCGTGTTTGTACAGCGGGTGGAAAGAAGCGACAGCTCACTTGGCACGATCGACGTGAACGTATCTTTGCTGATCTTCATCTGTATTAGTAAGAGGATGTCTAGAACTGAGAGACGGAAGAAAAAAGAAACTATAAAATGTTTTCTTTATTTGCAATAAGAGAGTGCGTCGAACGTTGGGACGCTTTGGCGTTACTGTCTGTTAGGTAGGCGAAGAAGGAAACGAATATTTCGTTCCAAAATACACATATAGATTACTGCTTCTGAGACAGAATGATAGTGCTTTCAGAAATAGAGAGTTCGTATGACATTGCGTGACAGCTGAATATGAGGAAAATAAAGATATAATATATGTATAATCGATCCATGACAAAAATAGTATATTTTGAAGATCTATTACATCTATTTAGATTATACATAAGATACTCAGGATTATTTATGGACAATGAAACAATTAAAATGGGTTTTATTGTACAAATAGAATGTATGAGGTAATATAATTAATTACGTTTCATACAGTTTAAAATGTATAGATTGATTAGGAAAAGAAAAAGAAATGGTGAAAGGACGTAAACAAATATAAAATTTCCATGAAGTTCTTAAATTTTTAAACTGGCACGACAATCGATTATTTGCCAGTTTTTTTCGCAGTGGTAAAGTGATGACAGACGTATGGACTTAAATAGTTAACTAACGTAAGCTGCTGGTGAAATATTTGAAAACGTCAGCTAGATGTTACGCGACACGACAAAGCAAAAGTGAATGTATTGTGCTGGTTTACAATGTGCTTGCCATGCTTGACTTGAGCAACCGCTTTCACGCTGGACAGTGACAAATAGAACCGTGTAAAATTCTGTAGCACATGTCGAAAAGGAGACCATTTTGCTATTCCCTTTCATGGACAAGGTTTAACTAAAATCATTTAATCCCCTTCCATATTTACTACCCGTCTACTTACTACTGCTCACTTTTGCATCATCTACTATCAACTTTGTTCCTGCTTCCTCTCCTTCGTTTGCTCCTTCACTCAAGCTGTGTTACGCATTTAAAACTGCTGTGTCAGACATTTGAAGAACTCCATTAGCGTCATCCGAGGTTAGCCGTGCTTAGCTGTAGCGTCTTTAAAAAGGGTCTTTAAAACTACTTTGAAGTTATCAACTTCTTAAGAAATAAATCATAGCATACTGAATTTCTTATGGAAAAGTCAACAATGTTAGAAATGTTATTGTAGTTTAATTAGAAATGTAATTTTAGGTGTTATGCAAATAAGATAATAATAATAAGTATCGTTAAATTTTGAAATTAGTTTAACGAACCTGAATGACAAAAAATAAATTCTATGTATTGTAAAAGAAGCTATTGGACAAAAAGTAAAAATTGGAGTATCGAAATGAAATTTTTAAATGAAGATTGGGACGAAGAAGAATTTTTAAAACCAACATTCGAATCCAAATAACGTAATACTTTACGTTCGATAATCATCTCCCAGACGATATGTCCAATAAAAAGTCTTAAAACTTCTGTCTCATTAAATATCTCAAAGATAAGTTTCGGAGATTAAGTATTTTCTAAGATACTATACGTTTAGATATCTTGAATAGTTTCTGTACAGTTTCCATGATATCGATAACCGTAATAAGATTAATTATAGCTCCTGTGACTACGTGTAGGCTACGTAGCGAAAATTGAGTTTGTCCTACTCGCAAATTGCAAATATTTATACGATTGACTCTTTAGCTTACTGTCAACGTCTATATTGATCAGTGTCACTTAATACTGTTCAACTGAACATGAACATACATACAGACATACGTAAAAATAAGATTAAGATCTAAAACAACGGGAAATGATTTAATCGACTTCTGGGGTTTTGTGGGCAAATGTGGGCTTGCGACCTAGACTATGATCTTACATATAATCGGGAATCATATATGCAGAATCATCATCGCGACCATGATGATCTCTTTCAGAATCTTCATCATCTTCAGCATCGGAGTCATCCAGTGTAAATGGAGTATACAACTAAAAATCTAAATGAAAATCTATTTCAGTGAGTGTCAAATATACTTAAAACGTATATCCTACAGCATTATTTAACGTGCGAAATATTGTACCAATGACAAGAATAAAATTAATATTCACATAAAGAGTTTCATTCTAATTCTACCTACCTTTGGAATTGAGCCACCTATTAAATATAACTAAAACAAGATACAGAGTTTCCATGAAGAGAATAGAGAACATAATCAATAATCTCTGGTGCGGTATACGTGGTAAGACAGTCAGTTCATTCAAAATGATCAGAGATGTTAATTTAGTTGTTCCGATTTACAAGCTTAATAAACACTACAAGTACATTTCTCATTATCCACCTACTTCATCCATTTAGCGTGACTTTAGTCAACCGGCATCCAAAGTCGTTGAGTATTCCTCAGTGCGCGCTACAAGTCAAGCGGCCTCAAGTTAGTCTGGTAACTGAATCGACTTAGGGACGTGTATAATGGTTTCTCATCCATCTGGCTCAAACTGGCCGTACGTCAGGTCTCGCAATGGTGGCGAAGCGCTCATGAATTTGCATGGACCAGGTCAAACATAATCTTAGTTCATACAAGCAGACGCTTTTGTATCCTTCGTCCCTTGATGTTATAAGCGACCCTCCCTCTTCTTGCTCCAACCATAGATACCTTCAACACACATTGACCACTTCAGTCACTTTACTTGCGTCCTCTTTCTCAACAGTACCAGGAAGCAGGAAGCACATTCTCGCAGCTCATGCATTGGCATGGCTAGTAAGTGCAGATTGCCCTGTTTAATCACTGGTTAGGGGCGGATGGGGACCTTCGAGGGCAATCAGCTTGTTTGTATTTGCTTTGAGGTTTACGGCGGTTTAGCTCGAAGTTAGCCTCTGGCCCGTAGAGCTTGCTTTCGCCTCAAGAGTCTCAAAGTCTAATAAGGCTTCTGCGAGTAGATGCCTACGGCATATATACGCAAGTTAAATCGTGCGACGTGGCCATGTGCTCCGGACAGATGGTGATGAGTTAATTCAGAGTAGCTAGGACAAATTTAGCTTATCAGAGGCTTCTTTTTCTCCACATATTTTTTTTTAAATAATATACAGTGAATACCTACAGCATTGATTCTGTACTATAGGGTCAAAGTGATGTAGAGATTTTTATTAGTTATTATGAAGATTAATGCATTTCCATAGTGCATTTTTCATCGATAATTTTTGGTTCGTATTTCAGTATAGATATATTTTGTGTTATTTAGTGTGCAAAACATTTTATATAATTTTAAAAAATTTCCAGATTTGTGTAATATACAACCTGAACGTCAGATTGCAACTTTTAGAATGCAAGTACATATTTAAATATTTTTTAACATCGTATTTTAGATGAAGTAGATGGAATTTATCGTTGATTTATTGATATATCGTATCAAGATTATATTACGCAAATTGTGATCCTGATCTTGTCTTACGAACATTATGGATTGTTCCAGAATTAGACTACGTAATGCTTACATTCTCGATACAAATCACGTAGACATGTTTCTTGACATGGAACTAATAGAAGCTTAACAAGATGAGCAAACTGTTGCAAAGGTTTCCCTGATTGCAACGAATTAGAGTGTCCTATTTACCAGGACATGTGGTAGCTATAGGTACTGTTAGTCGGTTGGCAATAGTGCGGTCTTGATATGTTTTCGCAATTGGATTTTGTGGTACGTATACTTACCAAAGTCGCTAAGAGTACTGTAACTCGAATATGGTAGTTAATTGTTCTATTACGGTTTCGCGCTATTGTTTTCTATGTCATAGCTAGAATGACAATTTTGGCTTGTACGATAAATTACACAAGTAGAAGTATTTGACGACATAAAATGAAACGAAGGAGCAATATTAGTTTATAAGATAATTATAATTACGAAAAGAATTAAAAATTTTTGTTATTATGAATAATTGTTAAAGTTCTAATAAACGCTATTTAATTATATCCAGTCATTGATGTATGTATATTAACATTTCTTTATAAATATTTAAAACCACTATTTTATTTCATGTCTTATACAATTGTATGCTTCCAATCTGTAGATAGTTAACTTTCCAATGGTCGATAGATGTAAATTTCTTATGACAAGAAAAAGGAGGTTGCCAGTAAAGGGTTAAGAGGATATTTAAGAATTTTAAGTAAACAGTGTAAATTGAATAGTACCTATCAGATATGTACAGAAATGCATATGTTAGAATATGAGCTAGGAAATACATAAGTGAAATGCAAAATATATATTTTTATTTTGAAAATTGAAGAAAATAAAGCATCCACTCTGCAAGTATAGCTGTATTTCAATATCAATGAAGAGTATTTTGAACTTTGTTCGTATTATACGTAAATTGAATTTAATCAAAAACAACAAATCATTGATTGAATGGCAGTGTTATACATTTTTCTTTGATTTACTCTCCTCTTGTTCTCTGAGTCAATTCAAAAACGAAACATCAAACGTATTCGGAAACATGGGCGTTGGCTATCCGATGAGCAAATCACCGAGCAACCGTGAAATTCACTTCCTGATTTTCTACTCAGAATCAGAATATACACACACATGATGCCTGTGATAGAAGAATTTCCACCATGGTTTCCACCCTCTGTGAAATTATATTTCTTTCTTCACTTTCCAGGGCAGTTTATTTTCGATTCTAATTTTGCAAAAGTCAAAAGAAGAAAAATAACACAATAAATGAAACAATCTTTTCACATACAAACATAACGTCCAAAAGTCCTGATACGTGATTTCGAATTCTATGTTATTTCCGTTATCCGAGAAAAATTTCATAACAGAAAATAGCGTTATAAACAATTTGACGGAAATCCGATTTCCCTTTGTCGTAGAGTCGAACAGCTTTCGACAAGCTGCACTTACAGCATTGACATAGTGCGTATTTCTGTACGTATCATATATGATAGAACCTCCACATAATCGAATTACTACCATAAGCACCAAAGCCATTCGTTTTCTCTTAAGATTTGCGAACTGCCGTGCACGATTGTGAAATAATTTTAAAGATATTTTTGCACATTCTGTCAATGCATTTTATAGACACAATAAATAAAATGCTGACATAAGTTATATTGCAAGTGTCACAATTTATGCAGTTTCTCTTGTCCGTCGAGTATGACATAACAAATCTTTCAATTGAGCAACACCTGTTGAGATCCCTTAGAAGGTTTGCATATTCGGATCGAGTAATAATTGAAAAATTATCAGACGTCATTAAACAGAAAGCAAACAATAATGAACAATTTCATATTTATGTCAGCTATAGTTGTCAAAATAAATCGGATTAAGCATTAAGGTTGGTGTCGTCATCGGTTGTAAGAGAAACAGTTTCGTTTCTATTGTCTCATTGCGTGTCGCTAGCACGTAGTCTTAATTGGATTGGAGTTTACTCGGGAGATGTGCATTATAAGCATCAACGTTTTCCCGCAAGGGTTGTGAGCTCAACACCCGTTGTTATCTTGGTATAAACAACAAACCACACATCCAGGTCTCCAAGTAATCAGACTAACATGAGACGCGGACTCCATTGCTAACTAAACTCTCAAGTCTCCCGCAAGTTAGTCTGATGCTGCGTTGCGCCACTGCGCCCAAAAGGAGTTTCAGGTAAGTGAGGGAAGATTGTAGTTACGGTTAACTAGGGATCTCTTATTTTAATCACACCAAAGATTGGTTCGAATAATTGACATGATATATTACTCAAATTATCATAATAGCACATGAAAAAAAATATATCTGCCGTTAACTTACTGGAAAAGCGATTAGTATTTGCATAAAAAATTTCTAGTGACAATGACAAATATTCGACTAAGTTTTACAAAGTGAACAGGTGAGATTTAAACGGTAAATTTTGACAGAATTCTTGTTATTGCTATTGGGACTTATCACTGCTCAGATACTGATCGTTATTAATTAATTGATTCAATAATTGTAAATTAATTATTCTAAGTTAATTTTTCAATTTTATTCTATCGTGTGAAATATATTTTCAGTTGGGACAATGGTCACAATAAATCACTCGATAGAGTTTTTTTCAAAGTCGAGGATAGAATATTTGTTCGTATGAATTTGATACACCGTTTATCGTTTATTGATATCTGTTCATGTGGATCTACAAAATGTTTATTTTAACTGTAATAAAATGACTAGAGTAGCATGAAGTTAATACCATTCATTTCTAGGACGCCCACGTGTTCAACTTCGAGCATGTGATAATTATACTGGCACCTCGCACTACCATTATCGTTTTTATTCAATCTGCGTGTGCAGCACGCAAAAGGTCGTTGTGTACATTTCTTTCGTTGCAATTACCTACCTACCCGTCGATGCTGTCGCTAATGTATTTACATGAATGAATACAAGAACTGTTTGTATACGTGTACAAGAAAAAATTTCTTTTTAATGGAAACATATCTACCAACATGCAAAGTCCTAGTTAGGCCGCGTAAAGTATTTTGGCACGACACATCACCGCATTACGTTATATGTCATTACAATTATTCCAGATTCCGATCGACGGCAAAATCCAATAGTGTTTTTAATGATACAAATAATGCACGACGGCAGAGCGTTTTATGAGTGAAAATCGATCGATTGAATTATGCGGGAAAGAGTTGATGGACATGCAAATCGTGTGAGTACGTTTCATTTCGCGACTAGGAGATTTGCCATTTTATAAAGTGGCTTAATGTATAATTATAATAAATACAATTATGGAATTTCATTCTTAATGCCGTATATGCTCTATATGTATATGTATATACACATATATACATACAAAGTAAAGTTCTGGAATCACTCTTTCTTTATGCAAATAATAAATCATACAAGCTTTTTCATATGTTGAAATTAACAACTGGCATTTGCCATTTTTATACGTTTTGGTTCAGCAAAACGATTTTCCTCTAATTGCATAAACGTTCTTGCAAAAGAAACTGATAAATGGCTCTTTTAGAACGTTAACGAGATAAGGGACACTATATGTATAACGAAAGCGTGCTGCTTACGTTTGTATATACTCAGCAGTAATAACAGTTAAAGTTAAATACGAATTGCTCTTGTTCTCGAGATACACTCACAGATCGTATGGTGGTATAAAAGTTCGGCATGCTGGCCACGATAAATTTATAGAGCAACTTCCACTGGATTAGGAATTCCCACGTCGGCAATGAATCTCCTGGATAATTACCAGGTTTACTACCGCCTATCTTCCGCCAAGGGCTATCTTGCCAATCTTTATTGACATGTCCGTGCTAATACCTTTAACGGTTTTTAGATCGAGAGGGTTTCACACTCAAGTGCTTCGCAATTGGCCGTGCAAATTATTTTAAGAATCCATTGAGATCATTGATAAATTTATTCAGGCTTTTTAGAAAGTCTATTAATTCCCAAAGACACTTACCGTGATTTTACACGATAATTTTAAATGATTTTAATATTTTTCGGTAACTTTATAAATCATGGCACTACACAATATATACATACGTTGCACGACACTGAATATCTTCACTAATAGTGGATTTACATGATCAGGAATCAATTAGTCATTATCTTTACGACTATGCATGCTAAGAATACGCGCGGCGCATGATTTAAAAACAAATTATTAACTTACGTTTAAGGATTTTTGCAAGGACCTATGAAGCTAAGGACTTTTATGTATAGTAATGGACATTGCTGTTTCTGATGATTTAAAAACATTATCAATGCACGCAATGGTATCAATCGGGTATATTTTTTTAGCTTTACTCAGACCAAAGAGAGAATTCGAAGGTAAAAATATAGCCAGGAAGTAATAATGCGAGTTTTGTGCGTTTTAGGTACACATGGTACATGTCTAATCTATTTTGAAATTAACGACGGCGCGAGTCACCAGAAACGAGCGTAATTAAAACAATTGCCTATGTGACGTTGAGCGACCCCAACTAAATGGGCCAAAGTAAAGCTGGCAATAGTGAATAGAATTGAATTGGTATTGATTTCTGCAATGCAAATTGAAAAGTTCGTTAGGTGCCGAGATTGTTGTTCCCAGTGGCAACGCAAAACCCAGGATTAATCGGCAGGTTATTTAATATAAATTTGGGACAATTTCGAATACGAAATAGAATCTTGCTGTTACACATTATTATATTCAATATTTCGACTGTCTTAATTCGTTAATTCCAGGAAGGCTAGTCTGGATGATCAAAAGTATTTGGAACGTAACTTCGATTTAAATTTACCTATGTTTTGTATTTAGTTCCAAAAGAGATAACAATGGGGCAGATTGCGGATTTATTAATTATGATCGTTTGATATACACTATGGATTATTTAATGTATCAAATAATTGATTACCTGCCTGCAGCCATTTGCAGATGTTTTGAATATACTGTTATCATTAGCCAACAAAACCATGACGTATCATTCTGAATGCGCTCTCGTGACATCCTTTCTCATCGTCCTTTCCTCCATTCCACTATTCAGTCTCCTTGTCAAACAGAGAGACAGTTACATGGGATGAAGTGGATAAGCGGGAAGTAGAGAATCAATGGAGAGCAAAGAAAAAGGAAAATCTAACGTGGGAACGTGTATTTGTGCATGAAGTACGAGTCTAAATATATGTATACTGAATGATGAAGGTAAAGGAGTCTAAAAATCGGACTGTCGAAAAGGCCTGACAGAAAAGGTCAGATTCCTTTCTTAAGAGAAAAAGCAGAAAAAAAGGAATCACTCGTTATTCGATATTTCAATTTCGATGAAAACAACGTTTTGATAACGAATGATACGAGATTGACACTTGTAGTGATCTGTTTATTTAATTAGTGTTCTATTAATTTGATCACTGGTCTTCAAAAAGGGATAAAAAAGTATAAATATAACACCACTATTTTCACGTCAATCCTCTACTCTTTTGAAGTTCCAATGACGAATTTAAAACCAGGATCAACGAGTTCTTCGACAATGCGGAATTTGCGTATAAAAAATGCGCCTTATTAGGGAAAATCAGAACGATTAATTGAAAGGGTTTTGACATTGTTGAAACTGTGAAATGGGCGTCTGAAAAAAAAAAACGTAGCTCGACTGTAAGCACAACGGATATTGCAACGTGATGATGTCCTCGTCTTTGTCGCCCAAACTGATTGCACTGTTTGACTCGCGCTTAAGTATGCTTCATATGTTATGTTCCTACTACAACTCCCAGCTCCAATTTTCTTGGTTGTTTGGGCTTATCACGACGATATAATGGGCATTCGCATATTGATCAACCAGCTACCGTAAACATCAATATTTTTCTCAGAGATAATTTAACTGCTAAACCTGTATCACGATTAGATCCTTTTATTCAAACATTTTTCAGTTCCATGAATTAATTCCTTGTAAATTCTATGACAAGCAAGTGAACTATAGGACGTTATAATTTTGCAGTATACAGATTTGGACTAAAACTGACAATGTTATTTTACATTTTGCATAGAAGATATGTCTCATCGAAAGTTCCATGTGATTTCATATGAGGCTTCCACTAAAATTCACTTATATTTAGCAATTTCATGGAACAAGGTAAGAATGGGTAATTACTTAGATATACCCCACATAATGAGTATCCTGGGGACGGATGAGCTGGTAGGTACTAGCCAGATGTTGGTATTCATATTGTAAAGATAAATTTGGTTACCGGAGATTTTCATAAATTCAAGTCACGATAATAATAAAGTCAAGGAAATGAAAGTGAGCACGAATCTTCTTCACGACAAAGAGACAGATGAAAGCGCATACGCACACATTGACATGCGCGCGCGCACGCACCTGAGAGTTTGATAAAAGGTAACAGGGCCGATGGGATTGCTGTAAGAAGGATGAGGTCGATCGCAACTCGCGTTAAATTATGGATCGGTGGGATTGGCTGCACTTGGTGGCCAATGGGGAGTAGGCACGCATTAGGCGTGGTGGCTGTCCTTTGCACGAAGCTGCCGGTGAATCATTATCATGCAACTCCAAACTCAGTAACAGCGTCCTGCTGAGCAGACGCATCAATCTTGGCGGTCTTTCATCCTGCAGGAGACGCAGAATCAGTTTTATTGTATCTTGTGCTTGCTCACTCGGGTCACATCGTTCAGCGTCGCCTCGTCTCGCGTACCATCGTCGCGTGTGGATGCAAATTTGCTTCATTAGGGTATCGAAGAGACGACGTGGGCTGAATATGTTGCTGATCTTTCGTACGATGCACGAAGCGGCCGCTATATCGAAATAAACATACCAACATACCAACTAAGATGAAATGAATCCTGGTAAGGTTTGCCAACCTGGACAACCTATACAAAAGAAACGATACTCTCATCCCCGATGGTTATCGCTTTCCTTTTAGGTAGCGTCTGATTGATCTAAACGCACTCAATAATGACAACGTCTTCTACAGTGTGAATCGGGTCCAGATCTGCTGAAGTGATTCTCTGTAATAAGAACGTTTTACATCAAATAAATAAGTCTCATCCGTTGGAAGTAAGATTCATATTAAATGAACTCGGAGAATCATTAGCACTTTGATTTATGTAACTGCTTAGGTTTATGTTAGCAGGAAGCTTTTAATGGCAATTAAAGATACTTGAATTCGATACGGTATAATAAAATTTGTATCATCGATATGTCATTTTATACTATGCTAACTATTTAACGGCTTTCTTTCGCGTTTTCAGAAAACGCAGGAGTTTCAAACTGATTTAATTATAGGTATTATGTGATAGTTTGTCAGTCTATTCGTAATTCTCTTTTTATAGTAGTTTCTTTTTCTCTTGCTTCAAAAGGAAACTTTTAACTTTACGGATCCACGCGATCCTCGCATACACACATGTCTATCCATGGATATCACGTGTAGAAGTTCATCCTAGGTAAAGTCGGATGGTATAGAAGTCTCTACATGATGAAATGATGTACGCCTCGATAGACATCGTATTGGTTAGACGTTACGACTCGAACTACATCTATACCTGAAAGACCAGCAGCAATGCAGATTCGAGATAGTCTCGAGTGAAACTTATTACCGAGTTTTAGCGATGCATTCACGATTATACTTGGCGAATATTCTAAACCCATGCAAACTCATATATATACATATATATATATATACATGTGCTTTTAAGGAACGTACAAAGTCCATCTTCATTCGAAGCCATATTCATAGGATAAAGTAAAGTCCATACGCTGCGACTTTCAACTGATAGAAGAATATTAGAGCATGGACTGGGTAGTTGGAAAAGAAGATGAAAACTGCTATAACCGTCTAAGCTATTAGAGACGTACAATTTGGGTGATAATTGAATAGAAAGAGATAGAAATAAGAAGAGAATCTATTATGTGGATGAATGCATCTTTTTTATCGTTGTTGCTTCATCTGTTTGAAATAACACGTGAGCAATGGGTGGGCCACTGACAATAACATGCATTTAAATTAAAACCACGTATAGATTTAACATTTAAGCTGTACGCTGTTGTAAATTTCTTTTACGAGATATAAACTCGCTATTAGAATAAGTAGTTTATTAACATACTGTCTACAAACCTAATTGAATTTTAAAGCTTCAGTATTAACTTTTGTCAGTTCTTAATATAATCGATCTGCGATCGTCTATCGTGTATTGACATTCTCATGAATATATGGACTTCGTATCATACATACAGATATAATTTTTCTAACGCATCTGAAACCAGAATAGATGTTCGATGTCGAGACTCAAAGTATCAAAGGTTTCTTGAGTCCTCGAAGACCTTATTTCATTTTTTTTTTAATTTCTTGTCCTTTCCTCTTCACCTCCCTTTTTTCCCCCCGTCAATTCCGTCTTAGGTAGGTATAGGTACTTCCGCTGCCACCATTCTCTTTCGTATATTCTTTCGTCTCTTATACTTATATCTTCTGTTCTCGTATCTTCTTACGATCCAAGCCTGTCTCTCTCCCAGGCTATTCACAATTTCATTAGGTGAATATTGAAAGAAGAGATGAAAAATGTATTAAAGGGAATTTCAAGTGGCGGAGACCACAGTCGTCTCGATTCATCTCCGTAAGCTTAAGTCAAGCTCTCGGAAGTATTTTTCTTTCTTCTTTCTCCTTTTTATTCTTATTTCATCTTTTTATTTCTCCCGTGGTAACTATATCGACATTTCAGATTGGTCGAGTCTTGACCACTTCGAGGACACGTTTTCCTTTCAACTTTCACTTACGGCTACTTGCTGAGTGTATTTGCAGCGCTCGCAGTCCCTTCGAAAGTCTAATAAGACGACGGCATTGGCGGAGTTCATGGAATGCAAACTCTGTATCCTGGCAAGATGTCTGCATCGATAAACGATACTAACTCCATTGGGGAGTAACAAGAGTGTTACGTATATACTGAGTGCCAAACTACGGAAGCTGGTAGGTACAACGTAGGTAGGTAGGTAGGTAAGTTAGTAGGTACCTACCTTACCGTAGACAACTATATTCTGGGTAATCGCGCATAATTTAGCTCAGCACGCTGAATAGTAATTACGGAATCTCCATCAAACTTGCCAACAACTGTCTAGAAATACATGGATGCGCGTTCTGGATCGATGAAAATGCAATTCCATGTACAACCTTGCGTTACAGTTAATATAAACGTTTTGGCAGATTAAATGACTCGGAAGTGAATTATATACCTAACTCTATCCTCTAGCGATAGCTCGACTTCAGTGGATAATGAAATTCACTCATTTGTATGGAAAAGCCATGTTGGTCATGCCTTGAGATAAATCGTCCAATATATTAATTAGTGATACAATAGTTGTTATAGGAATCGACAAATTAAATTTATTCCAAAACAAGTCGCCAAGAAATTTCTACTACAGTAGAAATTTATAAGATCGTAACTTCAAAGAATCATTCAAATGAATAGACAAGCCGTATCGTAGCGGATCACGGAAAAGCAGAATATCTCTTGGAGAAAAAGGTAAAAAAAATAATCAAGTGCACTCTGGAGTATCAAAGGCTTAAAGAATCAGTTTATCTTAGGATGTAGAAAATAATTGGTCTCTTAACAAATATATGGTCAATTCATCTCTGAATTTAATTACGACCTTTATCTCACTGACTCCTTTCTGTAAATTTGATCTCATCTATTTATTAACGCTAATCTAAGCTCTTTGTCTTCCTCTAGGTAGCCTGTAGCTACGTATCTAGTACCAACTTGCGCCACCAGTCGTCCGGTATAACCTCAGGGGACTATCGTTAAAGTTAAAACTCTGTGAAGCTGAACCCTCCAGGGCCGAGTTGCAGGGAATTGCTCGTGCACCACGCGACGATCGCTGAACTATTAATTATGTGCTCTGCAAAGGCTAACACAGAATAATGATACAACCCAGTGAAACACTGACGGAAAAATGGAACTTTTACTGCAATTCCTGGCGCCGCTGATAACACGATAACCCGTTACTGACGATATTTTCATACAAGTTTCATGCAGATACTTCGCGTTCGTTTAGAGGTAAAGCATTATCTCAATCGTAGAAAAATATATGATATTACGATAATGATAAAGCGCAATGTTGTCTGTCGTTACTGTCGTGATATGGATTAAGAAAAATAAAATAGAAATTCATTAATTTTATTTATTTATTTTGCGATAACTAAACTGCGAAATACAAATGTGAAGTGTTGTGGCATATACATGTAAATATTTTTTAGTTTTATTTTACATTTTTTACATTTCTTTTTTAAATCTTTACATTCAGACCAGTACAAACTATGTGCTATACTGATTTTTTTAACTTTTTTAAAAAATTCTAATTAACTGTATAACTTAGGTCGAGTGAACATACTACGTATCATGAAAGTCAACATAATTTTGCCGAGGTTCTTATACACTTCTGTCGAATGTTCAATAATTATAAAGTTCATGATATATTTTCCTGTTTAATTAATGTTAAATAATATGTAAGAATATTTTTAGGGGAGTCGTAAATTAGAGGAAACCTATCGTCGCTGATAGACATAACTTCTGCCATAGAGTTATACGTTTTCATATCAATTCATAAGTCTGCTAACTATATTGACAGCACATGTTATAATATATCGAATGAATCTCATTTATCAGAGGCAGCCTGTCACTCCTACGAGTTACATTCTTATTATTATGTCGTTGTACATCAATGCAACTGTATACATATATGTATATTCCATCGAATGTAACGATATAATTAAATACCTAAATATAATTTCTTATAATTTTTCTATTAAAACCATCGTGTCACGTCAATTTTAATAACCCTTATCTCTGCCTTAATAAGTAACCAAGTCTCTAACCGAATTAGGGATTGATCTGAAATAGCATAGATACCATCGCATTTAGATGAATTTGATTATCGAACACTGATGTAAAAAAGTTCTAAATACTCCAAAATTATAAATTATTGCAAAATACCAACTACATTAAAATATAATATAAATCCATTAACTTGTTAAATAAATATCACATAATGCATGCGATGTGAAGTATTTTTCCAGTGCAAGTATAATTAATGCTATAAGAGAAGATTACAGTAGATGCCAAAAAATCCAATTGTGGTTTTTAATTGTCAAGTTAATTCTCATAAAATTACATTAATTTTTTTTTTCTTTAAATCATTGAATCATCTATTGGATAATGTACACAGTGGTAGTTGATCAGGTTAGAGTAATGCTCATAGACAGTAGCATGCAAGGGAGTAAAGCAATTAGCAATTAGGTCAGGCTCACGTACGCAGGAAATACCAAATAGATTCACGAGTACAAGGGGTCAGTCGCGTTGAGAAATCCCAATCAACGTGCTCCAAATTTATCCAGAGCACCCGAGTATTTAACATAATTCAGCACAGTCGAGCAATTTTGCGATGACCGGCAATGCCGTCGCGAATTGCATACGCGACGCGCAT
The DNA here is from genome assembly GCA_030142285.1 of Calameuta idolon. Classification (NCBI taxonomy): domain Eukaryota; kingdom Metazoa; phylum Arthropoda; class Insecta; order Hymenoptera; family Cephidae; genus Calameuta; species Calameuta idolon. Next base: position 240,474 of record JARQSV010000262.1, on the reverse strand, counting down.
ACATTTCGCACGGCTGCTGCAGGTTAGTGTCTACCAGACCCTACGAGATTATAGGAACTTATACTTGCTCGGGTCTATGGCGTAGACCACAGGTGAGAAAGATGTGCATCTCATTTTACGAGAATTTCAAAAGCCTCATTTTCTACAACGTCTAGAATCAGCTAGTCAAGAATGGTTAGTGGTAGTTTCACGACGATGATTGCTCCAAAATCGGCCAAACGGCTAGCTCCGAGCTCATAGTTATTTCACGTACGTAAACGGATCCATAAAGGCGTATTACACATTGATGGGATATTTTTCATGAGACCAATGCCATGCTGTCCTGAGCAGAGGGCGAGGAGATTCATCATCGTCGTGACTTATTGCATTTCGCAGAGCCTTCTCTCAAATTGGTAGACGTTTGTCGGATCAATTCCGTGAAGATTGTGGAAGTTTCTGTTCAGTTTCAAAAAATCTCATGGAATTTTGCAAATTTGACAAATACGGTTAAAAATTTGTATTTTAATACTTCAATAATGAGTTTTTTGTTTTTATTTTCTTTTATACAGTTACATAAATATATCTAGTCTCTCTACGAACACATGACCATTTCATCCATTCAAAAAATTAAATCATGTCGGTTTTCATTTATGTTAATCAAAATATATTATTGGCTTCTGAAATTTAACGAACTTTATTTGCGGGGCTGCAAACTCTATGGATGTCGATCGCATTTCGCAATTTTCCTACGATAGTGTTATACTTGATAACTATTAATAATTATAAAATTTTAGCGTTATTACAGATAGAATATATAAGTGATAGTTACGGATAAAGACTAGACACAATTTACAAATTACGTTTTATTATGAGGAAGAAGTGAATTTTACTATCGCTAATGCCAGTTTGGTATTTCTGGTTACGAGATACTGCAGGATATGGTGTAAAGCATGTATAAGGCGTTGTGAATACTCTTTTTCAAAATAAAATAGTGCTCACGGGAGAAGTTCTGCGGTTTGGATTCTGTCCACTTCACTATTATTCGGCCGTATAATCTTTACTAAATCCTATAACGTAACACGAGAATGCTCTTTGTTTTCACCGATATAGCCAACGACGAGAAGAGCATCGCAATCATTTTCAGATGCAATCTTTCTGCAAGAATCCTGGGCGCTCACCTTTTTACCCGAATTGATCATGGCCTCTATGTGAACAGAATGAAAGTGAGTCACATATGGCTACAGACGAAGGTCACTAATCTTTATATGGTACAAGATTATTATTTGGAATATGCAAAATGCGATAATCAAATATATCTCGTAGAATTTTCCGAAAAATTGCTAATAAACTATATCACCATCAATCAATGGACATTGACATAGAAATGTAACGCATGGCCACTTAAGAAGCCATAGGTAAAAATAGTTAAGCGAAAGAGGTTGAAATATTCATGAATATCTTCATCTTTGTTACGTGTTCATATTATTTTAGTAATTTTGGCACGGAGAGTTCATCACTTCGATCATTTCAATGTCGATACCGTAATATGAAAAATACTTGATTTCCAACGGCCATTCATTCAGTTCAGCTTTCGCCACTAGACATCGCATAATCTTCTATGGGTTTTGATAATTTATAAAAATATATTCTGCTAGTTCTCAATCTTATAGTAAATTATAGAGGAATTTCACAGAAAATTTTCCACGAAATCGACACGATACCACATAATTTCTACAACAGTGGAGATTAGAATATTTGTATTCGAATGCAAACGTGCATTGCATCTATAGCTATGTAACCTATGTACGTGCTAGATTCGAAGCGGTTCTATTTTTGCATAGATATTATTGTAGGTCAAGACGAGGTGTGTGGATGGTTGGAGATTCTACCTATTGTGGATAGTGCTCGGAGAGAGGGTAGAACTCCAATATTCGGAATTTATAACCCCTCGTAACTCAACCGGCTTCTGCACCTAATACCGACCATCCTCTATACGTACTTCACCTCGGGCGTAGGTATACCTAGGTACTTGCAGGTTCACCAAATGGCTCGACGTCGTACAGCTGCTTTTTCAACGATTTTCAGCAGCCGAGACATGTTCATGATATCTTATATAGGTACGATTTTCAGTCTACCCTGCGATTCAATTCGCTATTTGTATGTGGAAATATGGAATTTAAAAATTATTTTTAATACATTTTCAATGTGTTCTAAGGGCGCAGCGATTTATATCTCGTAATGTAAGTAAGTCCTCTAAAGTTTACTCTGACGTCATAGCATGACGTTATATATGAATATTACAGAGTTTAATTTTCAGTATTTTACCATTATAATTTATATTGTGCAAGTTAATTACGTGAAAATCGGCAATGTGCACGCGGATTTATATCGATCTCGGGTGTTCCCGTGAATGTTCGAGCTCGAGGCGAAGGAAATCTCGGTCGTTCGAAGCGATTACAAATATTATACACCAATAAATTCAAGTAATCGCGTATTTTAGCGCAATCGCCCCATGGAGCCGGAAGCAGCGCAGTCTTCACGGAAATATTACTCCGCCGGGACCTCTACCTTGCCCGGTTCTCCTCGTCTAACTTCACCTATGTATAGCTGCTTTTACCTTTAGCTCTGCCTTCAGTCCCTACCTTCTATCTCAACCTCCGCTTTCATGACTCTGGTTCTACCTACCTCCTGCCTATATAGTCATCTCTAGGAAAGGTAAGTCCAGAGTCGAGAGCCTTCTACCCCGCTCTCTATATTTTAATGGCCCGTCGTAAAATATAGAGGAATGAAAAATTCATACGTGACGAATTTAAGGCTAGTGCGAACTGTGTTTCACCCTCCACTTCGTTCGGTTCCTTCAATCCCTTCGTCCACCATCTTTTCCTGTCTCCCTTTCCTGCGCTCTCTTTCTCTTTCTAATCCAACAGCTTCACCCCGCTGCAAATTATTTTTTTTCCAGCAGTCTTTTAACGCTGGCCTTATGATCGTGAGCCTACCGGAAACGTCTAACAATAAGACTGATTCGCCATAGGAACAATTTGGTCTCTTGGTTTTTATATTTAATATGATAACGAATTCATCCTCGTTTCTCCTCTTCGTTGAATTTACTGATTTCACATTTACTCGGCCAGAGGCATTTTATTATTTTCGTAATAACGTCAAAGTTGTGTTAACGACTTGAGTAGCAAAGGGTAATAATTATATTTGTGTATTTTAACACGTTGCCGTATACAATGCTTTATCAATCTCTGTGTTAACTGTGTGGGGCAGTAGTGAATCAGGAAAAAATTTGGAGCTATATGAGCGCCATCGAGGTTAGAGTGCCTATTTCGGATTAGATTTTTATTTTGGTTCAAAAAATTTCAAATGCCTCCTAATCTGACTGCACCATCCGTGGATTTATTTTTTCAACGGATCTACGGATGATGTAGTCGGCTTGGGAAGTATTTGAAATTTTTTATCTGAATTTTAAGCTGATCCGAAATAGGCGCTTCACCCTGGTTGTTCTAATGCGTGCGTAAGATGGTTCGCAACACTGCCGTGTAACTATCAAATTTTATCGCATATCCTTGCAGCATGTGTTTTGGCTTTATCGCTAATTTATATTTTTATGACTATTGACAGTATATTAACTTCACTGCATCACTTTATCTCGCTATCCAATCGTGGGAACACAACTTTATACAGTCTGTTTTAGGTAACCACAAAGGGTCCCTGATTGACACGAACCTGCCATAACCGTCCACGTTTGTCCCTACTCCCAGTCGCCACGACCTCACCACACCTATCCTTGACGTAGTAACATCCTTTTATATGGCAAACAGTTAAACGATTCGCTGCGTTTTCTTTAATTTAATAATATCATGTCATTAAAAGCAAAAGGGCGTATAAACATAGAATTTTCAGCAAGCTCATCCCTTTTTGCTTTTAGTCATGCAATATACTGCTTTACTCTTGCTTGCGATACTACGAAGATATTTTCCACGAATCCAAATTACGAAAACAATTTTCTTCCTTATTCAAATATCAGCACCATGTTACATTTGAGCAAATCGTTGCGATTCCTGAGTGATCACTATTAAGTCCCAGTCGTGTATTTTCTATCTATTCATGTTTGCTTGGTCTTGGACTTCAAAAATATTCGCAAGTCTTCTCATCAGCCTTAGTAGAGATATTCGACGCAAACCATTGAAACCAAACTGCGTGTTGATGATATAGTCTTTCTGAGTCTATATAAAATCTGTATAGACTTCCATGTAGATATCAGTGAAATAAAAAATTCTCTCTCGAGATTACATAAAAGAATATGGATAAAAAATAAATAAAAATTATATTAAAATATAATATTGAAAATTATATTAAAATATAATATCTCTAAGCTGGTGTCTCTATGCAGCGTCTTATGCTAGTACATACATATTATATTCGTATAAGTTACATTACTTGTAGTTTGACGCATGCGCAGCAAACATTGTCCACGATGTACATTCTGTATTATTTGCGGCTTGAAAGTTTGGCTTCAAACATTCGTTATCATTCGAAACGATGTTTTCGAAATGGTTTCAGCTTACCTATAGTTGCCGGTCATCCAGGAAATCGTAATACCGGATTTGGTGCATCGAGTCTGCAACCGTGCTAATAATCTTCCTTCGAGCGCTATGCAAATTTATGTATTAGGCTTGATTTGTCTTCAGTTCTCGTACCACCACAAGATTAACTCTCTTGCTGAACCACATCATTACGAGATAATGAGCAGGATGCGTTTGCGTCTTTTGCTGACTTTATTTAATTGTAAGACAACACGCGAACGTGAATTGAAAACAAACTCAATAATTTCATTAGATATAAAAATGTTAAAAATTATTTCTTATCGATGATCATTTTTATAAACGTGCAATTTTCCATGGAATTTTATTATCTATAAATTATAAAAACAATTTATCGTCACGACTGTACTTATAATGACATTGGACAAAATTATCCCAAACGCTTTAAAGCGGGAAACTGTTCTAGCTGTAAATTATTCGTGCGAATGATTTACCCCTCGGCGATCTCAAGACTCAAGCAGTTAACAGTAATGATTTATGTATGTAGCTAAGCGGGATCATCAGCGCACTATTCATATTCATCATAGTTAAACGTTATCACGGTCGAAGATTACAAGAATGTGAATAGTTTCACCATTTTCATTACGACGTGTCACTTGAACGCCGAGTGAGCACTAAATGCTATTATTATACCCAGTTATTCAGCCGAAAAGGACCACCTGAACATGTTTTTACTATAAGATTTAAATAGGCGCATTAAGTTGAATCATTTGGTTTTCAAAAACGCCGTGTAACGCCATTTTCATATTATTTAACACCTTCGTCAAGGCACATTGTAAAATTACATCTGTACGATGTCATTAAAAATATGTAATTACATGAAAATTTTACAGGTGACAATGAAATTTAATGCAAATGGTATATTTTTTTAGCATTTACCGATGATTACACCGCTGACGAATACACGCGAATCTTTGAGAAGGTAAGTCATTTTTCCTATTAATTTTTTCAACTAAACTCTCTTAAAATTTATTTGCATTTTTTTCATCCATTCAGAAACGAACCCATCTCGGTTACTTTGCCATAGCCGAGGTGTTACTATCTGCTCTATCTCCAACTACGAGTCGTTCCACCAAGCTCAAAGAACTTCCCACTTGTTTCAACGATATCAAAATGTAATTACTACATGTGCAAATGAGTTCACCGGTGCAAGTTATTGCATATGCGATTAAATTTGCGTCATGCCGTGCAGGGAGCCTAGCGCTTCCGGCCAGGGAAGGGGTGGGAAACGTACTGCTCCCTCGACGACGAACCGTAGACCCTGCAATGCGCTCTCTACGCTTCTTCCCTTCTTCATTAGTAGAAGTATCGTTATTATTATCATCATTAGATCGCACACGGTAGGTCTCTGTTAACGCTATCAGGAGACGCGAGCTCGATCACTTGAGATATTACAAAAGGGTGCACGAGCCCCCTGTATGTATGATCGAATGAAAAGCCTGTCATCCAACTGACGAAGACATAACGACGTTATAGAGATGGTGAGACGGGGTGGATAAAATAAAATAAAAAAATGTGAAATGAAGGGTCAGAGACATTTTTGTGAACTATACATACTGTATTCTTTAAATTGGCCTAAAAACCAGTGATGTGGAAACCAACTCATTGTGCCAACATTTCGTCAATAATTCGTTATGAATTCGGTGGAGAAAATGATTACGAATCCTTCGTTACACCCCACTCTTTGTCTCTTTCTCCCTTTATATACACATATATACCTATATATAAGGTATGTATCCGAAATTCCAATGGCGTCGGACCACAATATGTCGAATTTAATATTGATACCAATTGTACTCGTTGTCATCCAACCCCTCATAGTTTCACCCTTGCACAATGTCCGCCCCGGGATTCAGTAACGATGTGTTATACTATATATTTCATAACGAGAAATGGGTAACGGTCCGCTTTTTTCCTGGTAGAATATATGTATATATAGTCGCGCTGCGGGGGGTGAGAAACATTGGGAATAGTGGACGAGTGGCGAAGGGCTGAGTGGCGACGCTGCTATTATGCGGTCTACCTTCACGATGGTTTCGTGCTTTCCCAGACGTAATATTTTTATGGTGCGTACACACGGGAGCTTTCACTACGTCATTGCTCTAAATGAGCAGTTTAACGTAAATGTCACTGATAGGTTGGAAGGGGTTAATATTGTTAGGTATAGTTTTATGTTTTATATGGTTTTGAAATAATTAATAAACACTGATATTTTTTGTTTAAAGAAAAAATATGGATAAAAATATAATTGATTATCTTAACTTATTATGTATCATTGCACATAGCTAAGTTTTTTTAGAGATATAGTTAGTATATTGCTTCTCATAAAATGGTTAGTCTTGAAACTGTAATTCACGTTATTGTCATGACATAATTTCTGCGATTCGAGGTGACGTGTGAATTAGATTTGCAGTTGACAATTATCGAATGTTTGGCTAACATATAGAATGCTGGAGTATACTATATGTAGATATCAGGTATATAGTATTATCTAGGGGATGATATATAGCAGGTTACACTTTACAGTTGGTTTGACACTAGCGGGAATCAGTAAAGCATCAATAAATCTTCCATGTCAGTGGCTATTGTGGTTTTGGATATAAATTTCGAAAATGCTGACTGTAAAGAGATTTTTTTTAATACTAGCTATAGTCGACAAAATATTCTATTCGATTGGAACTATATTTATTAGTGACCTAAAAATATTTAAATACGATGGATATACGATGTGCATGTTATGATGGTAATAACCTAATAACTAGTTTTAATTATTAATTTCCTGAATTTATAAATAAAAGTAAATTTATATTAAACACATTATACTGTTGTATGTTTCTGAAAAAGTGAGTTAGTCGCTAATTAATTTGGTTACTGATACGGATCAATGTTCAAAAACTGTATAATTTCAGGAATAAATGGATAATGCTCTATTTCGCTGATAGTCGTTCGGCAATTAAATATTTTTAAAGTTACTAGGTTACCGTATTATATCGTCGACATATGTATATGTATTAGCATAGTGATGGTAAAGTACAGTAAGCTTGTCAAGTGTTATGAATGAAGTCCTACAAGAAATAGCAAAATTTACGAATACCACGTATTATGATTTTTGGTCGAAATAGGGCAATCTTTTTGTCATCTATCTGCATTATGTTAGAACAGCTTCTGGCATTATGAAAAGGCCATAAAATATAAATAATTTCTTTTTCTATTAAAATGGGATCTGCCAAAAAACACTTACGTGTAAAAAACTACGCCAAGTACAGGAGTGCTGTGAACTCCTCTAACAAAAAGTATG